>ML832204.1:0-28384 GCA_009831015.1 Picea engelmannii | reverse complement strand
CACACACCTAGGATTTATTTTTACTAAGGTTTTCTCTATGTTTATTAGTCATTATTCAGTCTCCTATATTTTAGGGAGAATATTCCTCTAATAGAATATTCTCTTTAGTTCACACTTCAGTTTGATCAGTTGAGTGGAGTCTATATGCCACGTTGCGATTATCACCATGCAACATTTGGATCATCACCAGCTAATGCACATTGTCCTTGGGATCATCACCAAACTAGTGCATTACTCATGATTCCATGATATCCTCCTCTTCACTCTGTTTTAGTCAGTTAACTGAAGACTAATAGATTAGTTAACTCTAACTAGGTGGCAGTTCACTCACGTAACTTCCCTAAGAGACTAGACTAGGTGGCAGTTTACTCTCGTAACTGTTGGTGTGTGTCCAGATCACTCTAGACCACCACTATGGTGCATTGGATTCTCCTCTAGTTCTCATTAGTTGAGTTATACAAAGTATATCATGTGTAAATTATCATTCATTCATTTGGTTAATGAGAATTCTTCCATTCTTTCTCTCCTACTTATCTTTTCTCATATTTTCTATACAACTATGTATGTCAATTCCTAGGTAGATCTATTGTGTGCAGGTTCAACACATTTACATGGTATCAGAGCCAACGGACTCCTAGGGAAAAGACACACTGAATTATTTTTGTACGTACTGAATATTGAAGACAACGAAAAAATGGAATTTTCAAAAGAATTCATTCTTACACCATACAATTTCTTTGCATGGAAGGAGAAAATGATCACGCATCTTCAAAGCAAAGGATTGTATAGGTTAACCATGAACACAGAGATATAACTAACATCATCCATAGAAAAATCCAAGTATCTAAATCGAATGGATGAAGCGTTTGGAACAATTTGCAATCTCATTTCTCCTGAACTCCTCTTTCACATATCCTCTTGTAAAACCCCCATTGAAGCATGGACCACCATGGAAGGGATTTTTGGAAAATGGGATAATATGAGGGGACACTTTCTCAAGGATCTAACTACATCTACTTTCACTCCTTTCCAAAAGAATAAAGGCTTAAGGTTTTCCTTCATCTTCGTGACTCCTAGATGAGCCATATATACTGCTCGATGAGCTTCACTTAAAACCAAAATTCTTAATTCGTCGTTAGGTGGTACATAAATTTTGATTTTATAACTCAACAATCCTTCACTGTCAAAAGAATAACCTTCATACCTTGGTACCATCATGGTATCTTGTCCGATGTTAGCCTTAATTTCCTTGTACCAATCATCGTCAATCTATAGAGCTCGAATCTTTTCTTGAAGATTCATCTTAAGAGGTATTACCAAGAATATGTGTGGTCTACAACTAAACGCATCTGCTACTCTGTTCAGCATTCCTTTAATGTAAGTGATCTCAAAATCGTATTTGCTAAGTATTTCTGACCAAGGCTTTTGTCGCGCGTCCAAGTCACTTTGAGTAAAGATATGCTGCAATCCACAATGATCTGTCTTTAATTCAAATTTTCTTTCAATCAGATAATGTCTCCAAACTCATAAGGCATATACAATCTCTAATAACTCCAAGTTGTGTGTTGCACAGTTCTCTTCATGTCTTCTTAATTTTCTTGAAATGTAAGCGACTCGTCCATCTTAAATCAAAACTCCCCCTAAACCTTCCTTGGATGTGTCCATGCATACCAAGAATTATTTTTCCATGTTAGGGACCTTCAATATCATCACTGTCATTAGCAACTTCTTAAGATCTGTTCAATGAGATTTTTGTGGTGAGGATTGTTTTCAGCAGTGTTCAGAAAAAACACAGTGTTATTAATGGATTGTCGATGTTTCGGATCCATATCAGGATCCATCTTCAGGACAAGAAGCCTGGATTAAAAATTGAAGAGAAACACTTAATATAAATACTAAAGGAGAGAAAGGAAACTTAAAGGTCATCTAGAAAGAACCCTAATTTATTAATTAGTTTGAGTTTTAGTTTAATCAAAGTTTTTTTTTTTTTTTAAGTTTTAATTTATTTTGAAATTTTTCTTTTTCAATTTTTTCATTTTAGTGTTGTTTTGAATAAGGTCTAAGGATTTAGATTTAAAGGTTTTGATGTTTTTAGGTTAATCAAGATTAATTGTTATTAGTTTATATTTTTTCAATTAAGATTTTTCTGTTCTCATTCTTTAATTTTATATGTTGTTTTTTAGCTAGGGTTTACTTTTTCTCTTTCTTTTAAAATTTTTAATTTTTAATGTTGTTTTATAATTAGGGTTAAAAACTGAGTGGTTATTAAAAAAAAATATGTTTTGAGGATTAAAATAATGCATATTTTAATGGTTTGTTAACCTAGTGTTAGAATGTTAGAAATTTATAAATAAATAAAAAAAATTAGAACTAAAAGTGTTTTTAATTTGAAATTAGGGTTTTTTATTATAGAGTTAATTACTTAACTATTAATTTATTTTTTATTAGAGGGAGCCAGTTTTCATTTAGTTCTAGGCCATTATCTCTATTAAGGTTTCTTGGATTTCTTTGGATTTCAATTGCTTCTCTAATGCGAAGTTTAAATAGGTGATATTTTGCCAAGATTTTTGTATCTTGGCAAAAAATGCTTTTGTGCATTTCTCTGTCCATACGAATTTCTTGTTTTTATTATGCAATTTTGTAAATGGATTTTCTATCTTTGAAAAACCTTCGACGAAGCATCGATAATAACCTGCTAACCCCATAAATCTATGTACTTCTTGTACATTTTTTTGTGCTGACCATTCCATAATAACCTTTACTTTCGTTGGTTCCATAGCGATACCTTCCCAAGATATGATATGTCCTAAGTAATGAATCTCCTTCTGGTAAAAAGAGCACTTCGACAACTTCTTGTACAACTTGTTTTCTCTTAGACACTGTAAAACCAATCTCAGGTGTTCATCGTGATCTTCTTTCATCCGAGAATAAATCAGTGTGTCATCAATAAATACTTAAACAAACTTGTCCAAGTATTCACAGAATAGCTCATTCATTAAACTCATAAATACGTCCGGGGCATTCGTCAATCCAAACAGTAAAACAATGAAGTCATAGTGTCTGAATCTTATCTTAAATGTGGTTTTAGAGATATATTCCTCTTTGATACATAACTGGTGATATCCTGATCTCAAGTCCATCTTAGAAAAAACATTTGTTCCCTTCATTTAATCAAATAAATCGTCAATCCTTGAGAACAGATATTAGTTCTTAATCGTAGCCTTGTTCAATTGACGGTAGTCAATACAAAGCCTCCATGATCCATCCTTCTTTCTAAAAAAATCACTGGCACACCCCATGGTGACACACTTGGATGTATAATTCCCAATTCTAACAATTCCTTCAGTTGCATTTTCAACTCCTGCAATTCAGGCATTGTCATCTGATATGGCATTCTCGCAATCGTTTTTGTTCCAGGTTTCAAATCTATTGTAAAATCAAGTTCTCTTTCTGGTGGAAAACCTGGTAGTTCCTCCGGAAATACATATGCAAACTCTGATACTACCGAAAGGTTTTCTAATCCTTATACCTCGCTCTTTCCGTTAAATGCTAGTATGGCATATAACTTGCATCCTGTTGTTCCAAAGTCTGTACTTAAGGCTTTAAAAATTACCGTGTCTAGGCATCTGAAAGTTAGTAAGATGTAAAAAGGGAGGATGGTATACCTTCGGGAAAGGAATCTAGGGTTGATTTCTAGGTTGTCGTCGTCTGGCTTCCAACTATTCCTGGATGTTTATATCCCTTTCAATTGCAACCCATCAACGTTCAAGTTCTACCCGGGTGTTAGCCGTTTTAAGTATGGTATCAAAGAGATTTAAAGCGATATGGTTTTGATCTATCGAGCCAGGTTCAATATTGGGTTGTCTTACAATAGGAATAGTCATAGAGGAACAAAAAAATTTAAAGAAATCTGAAAGTTTTTATGCTGTATCAATTTGATTTTATAAAAGAGAACTTTAGAAATCAATATTAAAAGCAAAATGCAAACCAAAGGCCTTTTTCCGTAACTGTGTTATATTTGAAATAAATGGTGTATGAATTATGGGAAAAACATTAATCTGTCTATAGAATAAGGCTCCTACCGAGAGAGAATCTCACTCTGTAAACAGAAGAAGAAAATAAGATAAGAAATGGTCCAATGAAGCATAAAATATGACCACCTAAAGATTCACAGGTCTTGTACCTGCTAGTCGCCGATATAGAGGAAAAACTGTAAACAATAGATAGCTAAATATTATTCACTGCAATAGAAGTTTTACTAAATTGCAATGCAACCTTCATCAGATGTATATAAGTGAAATAAGAATGAATATGAAATAACAGAGAGAACAAACTCATAACACAGTAGTGACGGAATTAGGAATCTCCAAATTGATTTGTATTAATTCTCGAAAAGAGACAGTCTCTAGTACAATTAATCAAAAAGGTCCATCCTTTTTTCTTTCTTCAAAATGTATATTTATACAATTTTTTATGTGTTGGAATCTCAATAGTTCCAGAGGTTTTCGATTACAATCAAAGGAGTCGAAACGTTTCGTTTCTTTATCTTTGTTCTCATTTGGTACCCGAAACCTGCCTCTTTGCATGCTCCGTGCAAATAACACACTTCTCCACCAGCTATGATATCAACTTAGATGGCTATGCTTGATTATTTGCCTAAAAAATATAGCAGTCTTTCATCAATAGCAGCATCTTTCCTTCCACCTGTTGATCTTTGGCATTGAAAGAGCATAACAGTATACTCGGTTTAATTATCCTTTTGTCTATTTTCACTATGTATGTTTGAGTTATTTGTGATATTTTGGCTAATTCTCTTTCTTCATTTTCCTTGATATTTAGCATATATTTAGTTGTATTGATCTGACCCAGTATCTCCATGCCACTTTCACCATCGGAACCCAACCAAATCTCACTTAACAAACCGAAAATTTCTTCACAAGATTTCCTTAGCTTCATAGCTTGTTGTTTGCCTTCGGATATATTTCGCTCCCATTCTTTCAACAAGATATTACCCATGTTCTGCTCTGCGATGGGAAAACTAGAACTACTGTTTTTTTCCCTTCTCGTTGTGGCTATAATAGCCTCTTGGAATGCCACCCGAGCTATTCCGGCTTCCCTTTCTTTAAGAGAGAGGTTTTCCAACATCTGATCAATGAGTTGGAAGCTGCTTTGAACTGTTTCTACTTTAACAAGCAGACCCTGTTGCATCATCGATAACCTTTTTCTGATCTCTATTGCTTGGGATTGGAATATCCCGATATCGATTACCTGGCTTTCGGTGACTTCTAGTTTGGCCAGAAGCTGGTCTATCAATTCTCCCAACTGGCTTATCTGAGTCTGACTCATCTGATCTATCAACTGTGTCTATTCGAGATCGACTTTAAGATGCTCGATTTCTTTTTGATATTCTATTCTTGCTTGCTCTAAAGTTGCACTTGCCTGATCTTTAGCAGCAGCCTTTGTTGTAGCTAGTTTAGCCTCTAGCGTCTTGATCAAACGATTTTTTCGTTTTAGCTGATATTTTAGGGTCCCGACTAAATATTGGTTTGTCGTGGAGAAAGCCCCCAATGTTCCTGCTATTTTCATCGTGAATTATTCTTTCTTCATATTTCTCCCATCAGTTAAAACTTTAAATTTCTTAGAGACAGCACTTGCCTCTTGGTAGAGTTCTTGTCTCACAACCACTTTCCTCTTCTTATCAAAGAAGAATTCATTCAGAGGTAGCTCTTCTACTGATATGGGTGTCAATTTTTCACCCAAAATCCAACCTGCATCCGGGATCTCCTTTGCAGACTATAGGGGGGTAACGGAGGTGATGGGATTGTCGACTTGTTTAGAAGATTTCCTAGGAGTAATGACCAAAGTTGGCTCTCTTGGAGGATCAGAAGCCTCAGCTTCTTGTTTCGGGTCCCTAGCTTGCTCTTCTTTATCCTATTGTTCTTCTTGGTCGGGTGCTGAATCTTTGGAGCCTTCAGCCTTTGTTTTCTGCACCTCTACAGTCGTTGGATTCTCACCCTGTAATACTGGAGGAAGGCAACTCCACCTATGCTCTTGGAATTTGACAACATCGGCCCTCTCTTCGGGCGACAGGGCTTGTATTCGAGCCAAAACCTCGTCATAATATTTCGCGCCTCGAAAAATATCATCATGAGGCAAATTATCGTGCTCAAATCTTTTAAGGCCACAACTGGCCAAATGATTACTCACGACCCTGTGTGGATCATGTTTCTTGAATTTGATGTGAACCAAATTTATATCTTCTAGGGCTGCTGCCTCGGCCTTTGCATGCCTGAAGTCTAATAATGAATAGGTTATTAAATGAATAGTAAAAGGTGGTCATACCTTTTTTGAAAACCCTTTCAGTTCTTTACTTATACCACCAATTACGGTTTTCCTGGCAATCTCACGACAAGCTAGCCTGTCAGGTATAAGTAAGGGTAAATCATGCGGAGGGACGGAAGCGGCGAAAACCCTGATGTATGAAAATTATTTCTGCACATACTAATCAGCCACTCTGCTTAAATTTGTCGTGATACTATCTGATATCCTGGGTGGTGGATTACCAAATATGGAAACATGCATTGGTACCATTACCCAGTTGAAGATTCCGTATATGAAATCTCAAGCCTTATCCTCCCAAATCTTAGAATGGTATACATGGACTGGCTCAGCATCCGATGGAGCCCAGCTCCAATTCATCAAGGGAAAAGGTGGCATGGAACATACTGCGTCCATGAGGTATGCAAACATAAAAAATGAAGAAGCTTTCCTGCTCGCTTTCTGTGTCCAATATTCTGTAATCCGACTGGTCAGACTATCTGATAACATTTTGGCCCAGTCGAAAGAAGAGCCTTCTGCTACTGTGTACATCAAAGGCACCCATGGGAGGAAAAAATGTGTGGTGTCTTCCCTCCCGTACAATCTACAGGTCATCATCGCTACGTATTTGAACTGTGGTTCCAAAGAAGATATGGAATAAATTCCATTGTTGTCAGCCCTGAACTTCGCTGGGTGTGAGACCCAATCCTTGATCAAATCAGATAAACTTTTCGCGTATAGCTCGCATTCCTTCTTTTTAAAACCCTCTAGAAACTATGCATTGTATGTGAAGTCCGACGTGGGTGCTAACTTGTACATCGTCTGTAAGTTTTCTGGTCTAAAGGTCCCAACAGTGACCTTCTGCTCGCTGATGATGGTTCTGGTAGGGATGTCTACATGATCTAGCGCCCATCGGATCATGTCATAGTAAGGTAGAAGGCGTGGCCTGGCCACTACTTTGTGCATATTTTCCTGGACGACGATCTTGTATTTGGTAGTCATGTCGTCTTTCTCGTTGTCACTAGAATCATCTGAATAGTTCACCAACTCTTATTGCAAAACCTATGAGATGTATGACTAGGTTCGTACGGAATCAACGCTTCAAGGTGAAGTATCTGAAACATTATCAGAACCTTGTCCTGAAACCTCAGTGCTTGCCTTGGATGCTTTTCAGGGGGCCATGATAGGAGATTGTAACTTAACTCTTCTGCAATAAAAATGCGTATACATATAGAAGTTAGCTTACTGAGAAAAACTTCTCTGTGCGGGATAGAAATGAACTTTATGAATAAAATAGGAAGCAAAAGATCTATATCTTCGACCATTTAACATATCAATGTCCTTACAAACATAACAGTCCAAACATATTTAGATAGATATTTTGGCAATAAAAACCATATCCTTACTTTGTCGTTTCGCCTTATTTCCAATTAATGCCATAAAATTCGACGGTTCGTGGCACAAGCTGGCGCAAGGAACATTTGAAATTACCTCGTAAACTGTGCATTATTATCATTTTCATTAAACATTGATTATGTTGGCTTGGCTTCCCTAATCATGATTTAAATCAACATTTCGGCGTTCGTCGGATCGAGACTTTTAACTCTAACCTTTCGAGCCTCTAAAACCCAAGATTGCGATGATTAGATTTAATTAAGCAAGGACATAACTAGGATTAAGTGTTTTGATTGATTATGCCTTAATTTATATCGTGACTTCGCGACTTGGGACTTCGAAGGTATAGTTTCTGGGAGGAATGTATGCCGAGTCGCGAAATCCCGAGAAACTTAAATCATGGTCAAAACTAATCAACCCTGACTCTAACCTGGGTTACTTAGGTAAAATTTTTGTGGCTTCGTCTTTCGGAGTTTTAGCGGTAATGTTTTAGGAGATAGTGAACGCCAAGATGCGAAATCCCGACAATACTTGACTGGGGTTTACATGGTCTTACTCTTAGCTTTCACCTGAGGTAAGCTTTTAAAACTTTTCACGACCTTGCACATCGGGGTTTGTAAATCTTGTGACTTGTAACTCCCAAAGAGTGATATTTCGAGGTACAAAAAGCAACAACCTTCGTTTAACGATAAAAAGTGGTGACTTATGAAACATCACATCCCCCTCTATTTCGCATGTCGAGACTACTGAGATTTTCAGTAGGTTAATGTCACGAAGCGAAAAAGAACTCAAGAACTGACATTTAAAAAAAAATAGATTTGAACCAAATGAAAAAGGAGGCTCCAACATAGGCTCCAACTAGGGATCTCGTTTTCCTATGAGGCGGGAAGAACAGTAGACCACGTGCCTATATTGGGTAAATGGAGTCACGAGTTTCACTTCTGTGAAACTTGCTTTAGGGAAAAGATAAACAGAGGGAAGAAAAGATTTGTGTCTTTCACTATTGTAAGTCTTTTCAATACTTAAATATATTTCTCACTCAGCTACAGTCCCTTTCACAACTTTCTCTTTCTCTTTACTGAGTTTAGGTTTGCATTAAGACAAATCAAAACAATTCTAGGAAATCTAACAGATCTTGCAGTTTTTGGCTTACACCCAACGAAGTTTATTGCATTTTTTAATCGGGGAGTCCCGTCTAGACTTAGGATGTGGATCTAGTCTCAAGAAATTTGATTACCAGAGCCGAGTGAAATTCATGTATAACAGCCTTACAAATATCTCAAATATTGCTTCACTGCCAACGGGCCTGTTCAGTACCCCGATGAAGTTATCTGCCCCTTTTTAGCTGAATTTCCTTTCTCCACTTCGAAACGTATTTATGCATTTAAATGCTGAGACGAGGGCAATCATTTCTAAATTTCCTTTCATTGTCTCTTCAGACTAGATGTGCAATTAGATATGACTTTCCTTTCATCATCTGACTTATAATTTTCTTTTTAGAATATGAAGCGGGGGCAATCAGATTGGATGAGGGGTGATATCTACGTAATATTTTGCAATGTAGGTCTGTCAACTTACTTTGATTACTCGGTGCCAACCTTCTTTTGACTTTCACAACACCTTGGTCCGCAGGGAGAAAAAGGGGAAACATTTTTCTGGGGGTTTTCCTTCAAGTAAGCCTTAACCCTTCGAAACTGTTAAAAAACCTAGAAACACCAGGATCCACCTACGCATAAATTGTTTAGTAAGAGACCAAGGAGTTGTGAAGACCAACCTTCTTTCCAAAACACACTTACAACTTTCAAAGTTTTAAACATAATCTCTTCTCCCTATGTATTTAAGTCTGAAAATACATTTGAGATTTTTAAGAAGACAAATCTGAAGACTGAAAGAAAGGTGATGGACATATGGTTGTATGCTAAGGGGCAGGGGTCAAAAATTAAAACCGCTTTTTTGAAAACCCTTCCCCATAGATGCTTCACTTTCTGTTTGTTTTAACTACCACCTATCTGTGTTTTAAGTTAAAATTATTAGGATCCAGAGCAAGTAACTGTACTTTTTAATAATCAATTAAGTAAAAACATTAGAATTATGGGACCTTTATGATGTTTTGGAGATCTTTTTTTTCTTAAGGAACAAAATTTTCAAGAGTTCGTACCTTTACCTTACCATTTTTAAAATAACCGAAAACCTTTTCTGTCACCTGTTTTCTGCGAATGCAAATCTCCGATACATGACATTTTGTTTTCTCCCTTCGTTCGTTTAGTTTGCAAACCGAAATCCTATAAACATAAAGAGTGTCCTTTAAAAGAGTTAAATGTATTTGAAAACCGCGTATCTCTATTTATATTGACCTAATTAATAAAAATTGAAAACTTACCTCAAGGGAAACATGAAATAGAAAGCAAATACAAACCGGTATATACAATGGAAAACCTTGGAGAACCAATTATTTCATGTAGTGTTTTAGATAATAACCATTGACAGGGGCGTTGAATATTTTACCATCCAGATTTTCTAATAAAAACATTTTTTTTCCTTCAGAAGTTGTGACTCTAAATGGTCCATGCCAAATATGATTGAATTTACCGTGTTTCACCGAATCTTCCTTCCTAGCATCCCATCTTAAGACCAAATCACTTGGAAGAAACTCTATGTCTTTTCTCTTACGGTCAAATAATGTTTTCATGTCGTCTTGATATTTTTTCAATCTTTCGTCCACCTCGACCCTGTGTTGTTGTAATTCAATCAGCTGATTTATTCTCCTTGTGACGTGGTTTGGTTCTTCTTTCTCATCTTTCCATAGTTTCATTACGGGAAGTGCCAAGTTTATAGGTAATACCATGTCAGTCCCGTATACCATCTGGAAAGGAGAAATGCTGATGGATTTTTTTGTGACAATCCGATTTGCCCATAGTACATATTTTAAATGTACATGCCAGGATCTCTTGTTCTCGTTAAACACTTTCTTAATTATGTTGATCAGACTCTTGTTCGAAGACTCGGCCAGTCCATTTCCTTGGGGATAATATGATGTAGAATGGCCGAGTACAATATTGTATTTTTGGAAAAAAATGATCATAGCCATATATTTAAAAGCCTGAGCATTATCTGTTAATATCTTTCGGGGGCAACCGAATCTAGATAAAATATTTTCTTCTAGGAAATCTATTACCACCGAATCTGTAGCCTTCCTGGTAGGAATAGCCTCTACCCATTTAGTAAAGTAATCTGTAGCGGTTAGGATCCTTTGTGTTGAGCGTTGGAATGGGGGTTAATTTCGCCTATAAAATCTAGTCCCCACTGCTGAAAAGGAGCCTATGTTTTGAATGGAACTAAAGGTAATGTTGGGAGTTTATGTCTGCCTACAAACAGTTGGCAAGGGTCACAAGCCCTGACTTTGGAATTTACATCTGAGAAGATTTTAGAACAATAATACCCTGCCCTCAGGATTTTATAAGCTGTCACTCTCCAAGCGTGATGTCCCCCACACACTCCTTCATGAAATTTGCTTATGACCTCCTCTATTTTAGATTCAACCAAACAAACCAACAAGAATCCAAGTGGGTCCTTCCAAAACAATTTACCCTTATATATATAGTATTTGACCGCATGTAGTTTTAGCTTTCTGTCTTTGGATGGAGATAAATCACTTGGGCACTTCAAAGTCAGTAGGTAGGATACTATGTTTTTATACCAGTCAGAGGATGTAAACTTCTCTTCGATTCTGAATTCACTTGTTTGTTCATAGATCTCGTTCATATCTTCATCTTCTCCACATCCCTGTATGTTATTTATGCCGAGGGCTCTGAAATTGGATTCAGCTAAGAGTTTAGCCAAACCTTGACCCTTTACCAGCTTCATCGGCTTTATTTCCAGATCAAATTCTTGAAGTTTTGCGAGCCACCATCCCCTTCTGCCATCACTGTCAGGCTACACTAAAATGTCTTTTACAGAGCTAGTAGGTACATACGCGATTATCTTGCAATGCAATACATAAGTCCTAAAATCTTTTAATGCCTTTACCATAGCATATGCTTGTTTTTCCATTATATCGTATTTTAGTTCCACGTCTCTGATACTTTTTCTGAAAAAGGCTATCGGTTGTTTGAAACCTTCCTCATTTTTTTGGAGGAGCACCATGGCAATGGTGTGCTCAGAAACGAATGAGAAAATGAGAAAAAAATTTAGATAGTCGGGGCTTGCCAGTACATGTGCCTCGCTTATAACCCTCTTGATACGTGCAAACGATTATTTGGCCTCTGTTGTCCATTTTACCTCGTTGTTTTTCTTTAACATGCCTGTGATTAATTTCACAATTTTAGCGAAGTTTGGGATAAACCTTCTCAAAAAGTTTATCTTTCCTAAGAATGACTGAATTTCCTTTACATTTCTAGGAATATTTATTGTGTCTATAGCTTGAACCCTTCTGGGATCAACTTTAATTCCATCTCAGGACACAATATGGCCCAGGAGTTTACCTTCTTGCATGGCGAAGTGAGACTTTTTAGGGTTTAAAGACAGGCCGAACCTATGGCATTTTTCGAAAGTCTATTTGAGATGTATTAAATGATCTTCGTGAGACTTAGAAAAAATGGTTAGATCATCGAGGTAGATAACTACAAACTTGTCTTTTTCGCCGACGAAAGAGATATCCATAGCACATTGGAAAGTGGCACCTGTAGTCATTAGACCAAAAGGCATTTTATCATACATGAATGTACCCCAGGGTGTAGTGAAAGTTGTTTTTTCTTTAGCTTGTTCGTTTACAGCAATTTGATTGTACCCAAAGAAACCGTCTATCATAGACATCCTATTTGCTCCGACTACCTTTTCTAAGACGTGATCCATTTTAGGTAAAGTTTAGTTGTCCTTTAAGAAACATTTATTCAAATTTCTGAAATCAACACACAGTCTAATCTCTCCACTCTTTTTTCTAACCGGGACCAGGTTTTCTACCCAATCAGAGTATCTCAATGGTACTATTATTTTCACGTCTAAAAGCTTCTTGACTTCTCTTTCGACTACTGGTAATAAGATAGGGTTAATTTGTCTAAGCTTTTGCCTAAAGGGTTTGATACCAGGCTTCAGAGGTATCTTGTGTTCGATCACGGTAGTGTTGTAAGTCCTAAGATCTTCGTAAGACCAAGCGAAAACATCTTTATATCGTGCAAGAAAATATGTATACTTATTTTTCACCTCAAGAGGAAGATACTTTGATATTTTCACCATCCTGGGTTCTTCTTTTGTCCCTATATCGCAATCTTCGACCTCTTCTGGTTGGGGTTGAAGAGTAGATTTTAAAGGCATGTCATTTTAATCGAAAAGTCTCTCCAGGGGGATTATTCGCTTTGGAATCTTATTATTTTTTAAAACTAACATGCGATGGTTGGCAATTTTTTCTCGGAACTCCTTAGGGTCTTCTCCTTCTTGTATGATCCACATGTGATCATTTTGATTCTTTTGATCGATGTGAGTTTCAGAAAAGTCACCCACTGCTTCGAGGAACTTTCTAATCTGTTCGTCATCCTCGAAAACCTGCCAATGTTGTATGTTGTTCAGGATGGATGGTCTGTGCCTTACCTTTATATGGTATTTTAATTTAAAATCTATGGGGGGAGCGAAAGTCGAGGTTGCCTTGGCTAACGAATCGGCCTACAAATTCTTGACGCATGGCATGAAGTGGATATTTACAGATGAGAAGAAATTTTCCATTAGATCCGAGGCACAATTTCTATACGCTCTCAATCTCGGGTGTTTGGCATGGTATTGTCGATTTATCTGTTTGACTATCAACTCAGCATCTCCATATACTTCTAGGTTCTTTGTGTTCAGTTTCTTGGCAGCTTCCAAACCTAATACTAAGGCTTCATATTCACATACATTGTTAGTGTAGTCTATATCCCATTGAAGCCTGTAAGAAAAAGGGATGACAAACCTATTTTCAGGTGCCACAAAAAGTACTCCTGCACCGGCTCCTTCACATGACAGAGCACCGTTAAAAAACATTTTCCAGATCCCTATACTATGCATATTTTTGGAATCTTTCTCGTCTATGTAGTTTTCTTCTGTGAAACTATATATACCATCATCAAAAGACAAAATAAAATTTCCTAGATCTTGATCAACAATGTAAACAGGAAAATTGTTAGGATTCTGAAGATCGCTCATGGTATAGGCTAACCTCGTTTCCCTGTATAACCTAGTAAGTTTCCCACCAAATACAAGAATTGTGGCATAAATCATGTCCAGTTGAAGGGATCCCCCAAGTTTGGCTCCCCACAACCTTGATAATAGTAATCCATATTTTGGGGTGATATCAACAATAACTACATCCATCATAACACTTTTGATTGGGACTTGTGCAAGGGTGACTACTAAATCTTTTATCATACCTAAGCACTTGACTCTTCTTGAAACAAAAGAGTAGAGATCTTTGTAAGGTCGGGTGATATCAAGGCCTAGTCTATCAATAATAGCTTTAGGCATCACATTATCTGAAGCTCCAGAATCTAGCATGCAGTTATGCAACAGTCGATCATGCACATTTAGGGTGATATAGAAAGGGGCAACGATGTCTCTGGCACCCTCGAAATGTGGACCAAAAGTGATATTTGGCTTGTCATCTTCCAAATTTATTTCATCTGATTGACTTTCTTGATCCAAACCACCTATCACCTTGGTTATTTGTTTTCGATATGCAGGGTTTTTTGCTAATTCAACCAGCGGAATCGGTATTTTGATCCTATTTATTTCATTTTCGACACTAAAACCACCGCCACCTTTGTATGTTTCCTGGTTAAAACCTCGAGCTCTTTCTTCTCTAACTTATTTGTCTAAGCTGACTTATTACTCATGAGCTTTCTTACCAGTGAGGGTGTCTCAATTGTCTTGATTTCCCTAGTTTGGGTCTCAACTTCCTTCGTTTTGAGGTTCAACGAGTCTGCCTCCTTTGTTTTGTTGTTGGATGCTTCAGTCTCTTTCAGGGCAGGCACATATATTTCACCTCTAGGGATAATTTTCTTCGGTTGAGGAATCGACATAGATCTATTTTTACACCTCAAGTCATACCTCGATTGGACCCCAGCTGTCATGGAATCAAACATTTCTTGACATACAGTGAAGTCATTGTTGTTTATATCATCTTCTTCATTTGACAGTTCGGGTGTGTTCAACGAACTCTCATAATCTTATTTAGTTACATAGGGCTGAATGCAGTTGTCACCCAAATTTGTCATGTCTTCTTCAATTCCCTCGAAATCTTCTAGGTCGTTTCCTCCTATAAAATTTTCATTTTTTAAAGGGGTTTGGATTTTTTTATCTTCATTTTTAACCTGCCTTTGTTGATTTTGAGGGTTGGGGTTTCTTATGAATTATCTTTTAACGAAAGGATCACTCTTGGATTAGTTTAGCTCCATTCTGGAAATCTTATTCGACAATTCTTTAATTACCCTAGCCATATCTTCCATTTTGTCGTCTGTTGATCTATTAGATCCTGACGGTCCCGCTTGTTCCCTAAAACGTCTGGTTTCTCTGTTCCCCATTTCTATCCTAGCTTTCAACTTACCAGAGGCCATCATGTTAGACTCAATTTCCACAACATTATCCTGCATTTGGGTTAAGGTAGCCCCCCGTCTTTCTCTTAAGAGAAGGGCGAAGTCAGGTTCAAAAGTTCCTGTGAAGGTTACTTTGGCTACAGGTTGGGAGGGTTTGACTTCGGTTGGGATCTTATTATACAGTTTATTAAATATTTGGATAAATTCCATAACTGTTTCTGAATTCCTTTTCTTTAAAGATCCGAACTCGGCTAGATAATATAAGTGGTCTTTTCTCTCATCCCATTGTCTAAGAAAGGCATCGTAAGATAGGATAGACCCTGCAGGTAGGCTTCGAAACTAGGTTTGTACCTGTCCTTCAAAAGTTTGAAAAAATAATCTCGAATAAACATCTTCGTGTTCCAGACCTAGAATATCAGTGAACTGATCGAAGAAATTTATATGTTCGGCCGCAGTTAATTCCCCTTCCCCTGTAAATTTTGGTAATTTTTTTATATAATTTTTAGGAAGGTCATGAAGAGGCACGGATAGAACTAAAGGTGAATATCTCGCAACCACTTTAGTGAAAACTCTGTGGGGCGGGGGAGGTGCTTGGCCCCCTGCTCCTCCTCCAGCGGTCGCCATTGGTATTACTTGACGGGGATAGGGTGTGTTATATAGCAGGTTCTGGAAGACTAAAAATGGATTCTTAGCTTCTTCGGGAGATGAGAGAAGCAAAGATGAGTGAACGGAGCTGCAAGGACTTGGCTCTTTGGATTTGTAGGAGACGTAATCAGGGGATCCTGCGGGTGTGAGATTTGAGTATATAGTATACTCTTCGAGACTTGGTGAGGTCGGGAAGTCTGAAAGGAGAGTCGGCGGGATATCAATTGCTGATAAATTTACTGTCGAGTTTTTACCTTTGTGTTCGACAGAGGTTTTCGGAAGGATTTCACTTTTAACCACAGAGCTGAATAAAAATGAATTAGTGGTTTCGGGAGGTGTGCTATGAGAAGTTGAAGATTCACAAGAACTTTTGGTTTTGGGCTGTGGGTGTTTAAGCTAATAGACTGTAGTAGTCGGCTTAAGAGAACCTCTAGCATTTAGTATTTTTTTTGGGATCTGAAATAGGCGTGGTCTTCTTGTTCTCTGGGTTTTTTCTGGTATTCCTTCGACTGGAAGCCAGCTTACTTATACGTAGAGTCTCCAAGTGACAGATAAGAAAAGCCTTTAGAAAGTGCTCACTCTTTGTTCACTATCAAACGGTGAAACTTGAAAATATGTTATTCTTCCTAGGGAAAAGGTTTCGTAACTTCATCCTTGACAACAGTGCCAAAAATATGTTGTTCCAGAGTCTGTACTTAAGGCTTTAAAAAGAACAGTGTCTAGGCATCTGAAAGTTAGTAAGATGTAAAAAGGGAGGAGGGTATACCTTCAGGAAAGGAAGCTAGGGTTGATTTCTAGGTTTTCGTTGTCTGGCTTCCAATTGTTCCTGGATGTTTATATCCCTTTCAATTGCAACCCATCAACGTTCAAGTTCTACCCGGGTGTTAGCCATTTTAAGTATGGTATCAAAGAGATTTAAAGCGATATGGGTTTGATCTGTTAAGTCGGGTTCAATATTGGGTTGTCTTACAACAGGAACAGTCATAGAGGAACAGAAAAATTTAAAGAAATCCGAATTTTTTTATGCTGTATCAATTTGATTTTATAAAAGAGAAATTTAGAAATCAATGTTAAAAGCAAAATGCAAACCAAAGTCCTTTTTCCGTAACTGTGTTATATTTGAAATAAATGGTGTATGAATTATGGGAAAAACATTAAGTTGTCTATAGAATAAGGCTCCTATCGAGAGAGAATCTCACTCTGTAAAAAGAAGAATAAAATAAGATAAGAAATGGTCTGATGAAGCATAAAATATGACAACCTAAAGATTCACAGGTCTTGTACCTGCTAGTAGCCGATACAGAGGAAAAACTGTAAACAATAGATAGCTAAATATTAATCATTGTAGTAGAAGTTTTACTAAATTACAATGAAACCTTCATCAGATGTATATAAGTGAAACAAGGATGAATATGAAATAACAGAGAGAACAAACTCATAACACAGTAGTGACGGAATTGGGAATCTTCGGATTACTTTGTATTAATTCTTGAAAAGAGACAGTCTCTATTACAATTAATCAAAAAGGTCCAGCATTTTTTCTTTCTTCAAAATGTATATTTATACAAATTTTTATGCGTTGGAATCTCAATAGTTCCAGAGGTTTTCGGTTACAATCAAAGGAGTCGAAACATTTTGTTTCTTTATCTCTGTTCTCATTTGGTACCGGAAACCTACCTCTTCGCATGCTCCGTGCAAATAACGCACTTCTCCACCAGCTGTGATATCAACGTAGATGTCTCTGCTTGATTATTTGCCTCAAAAATATAGCAGTCTTTCATCAATAGCAGCAGCTTTCCTTCCACCTGTTGATCTTTGGCATTGATAGAGCATAACAGTATACTCAGTTTAATTAGCCTTTTGTCTATTTGCACTATGTCTATTTGAGTTATTTGTGATATTTCGGCTAATTATCTTTCTTCATTTTCCTTGATATTTAGCATATATTTAGATATATTGATTTGACCCAGTATCTCCATGCCACTTTCACCATCGGAACCCAACCAAATCTCACTTAACAAACTGAAAATTTCTTCGCAAGATTTCCTTAGCTTCATAGCTTATTGTTTGCCTTCAAATATATTTTGCTCCCATTCTTTCAACAAGATATTACCCCTGGTCTGCTCTGTGATGGGAAAACTAGAACTACTCCTTTTTTCCCTTCTCGTTGTGGCTATAATAGCCTCCTGGAACGCCACCCGAGCTGTTCCGCCTTCCCTTTCTTTAAGAGAGAGGTTTTCCAACATCTGATCAATGAGTTGGAAGCTTCTTTGAATTGTTTCTACTTTAACAAGAAGACCTTGTTGCGCCGCCGATAACCTTTTTCTGATCTCTATTGCTTAGGATTGAAATATCTCGATATCGATTACCTGGCTTTCGATGAATTCTAGTTTGGCCCGAAGTTGGTCTATCAATTCTCCCTGCTGGCTTATCTGATTCTGACTCGTCTGAACCATCAACTATGTCTGTTCGAGATCGACTTTAAGCCGCTCGATTTCTTTTTGATCTTCTATTCTTGCTTTCTCTAAAGTCGCACTTACCTGATCTTTAGCAGCAGCCTCTGTTGTAGCTAGTTTAGCCTCTAGCGTATTGATCAAATGATTTTTTCATTTTAGTTGATCTTTTAGGGTCCCAACTAAATATTGGTTCGCTGTGGCGAAAGCCCCCAATGTTCCTGTTATTTTCGTCGTGAATTCTTCTTTCTTCATATTTCTCCCATCAGTTAAAATTTTAAATTTCTTAGAGACAACACCTGCCTCTTGGTAGAGTTCTTGTCTCACAACCACTTTCCTCTTCTTATCGAAGAAGAATTCATTCATAGGTTGCTCTTATACTGATATAGGTGTCAATTTTTCACCCAAAATACAACCTGCGTCCGGGATCTCCTTTACAGACTGTAGGGGGGTAATGGAGGCGATGGGATTGTCGACCTGTTTAGAAGATTTCTTGGGAGTAATGACAGAAGTTGGCTCGCTTGGAGGATCAGAAGCCTTAGCTTCCTGTTTCGGGCCCCCAACTTTCTCTTCTTTATCCTGTTGTTCTTCTTGGTCGGGTGCTGAATCTTTGGAGCCTTCGGCCTTTGTTTTCTGCACCTCTATGGTCATTGGATTCTCACCCTGTAATACTGGAGGAAGAAAACTCCACCTATGCTCTTGGAATCTGACAACATTGGCCCTCTCTTCAGGCGACAGAGCTTGTATTCGAGCCAAAACCTCATCATAATATTTCGCGCCTCGGAAAATGTCATCATGAGGTGAATTCTCATGCTCAAAACTTTTAAGGCCACAGCTGGTCAAATGATTACTCATGACCCTGTGTGGATCGTGTTTCTTGAATTCGATGTGAACCAACTTTATATCTTATAGGGCTGCTGCCTCATCCTTTGCATGCCTGAAGTCTAATAATGAATAGGTGTTTAAATGAATAGGAAAAGGTGGCCATACCTTTTTTGAAAACCCTTTCAGTTCTTTACGTATACCGCCAATTACGGTTTTCCTGGTGATCTCATGACAATCCAGTCTATTGAGTATAAGTAAGGGTAAACCATGCAGAGGGACGGAAGTGTTGAAAACCCTGATGTATGAAAATTATTTCTCCATGTACCAATCGGCGACTCTGCTTAAATTTGTCGTGATGCTATCCAATATCTTGGGTGGCGGATTACTGAAGATGGAAACATGCATTGGTACCATTACCCAGTTGAAGATTTCGTACACAAAATTTGAAGCCTTGTCCTCCCAAAGCTTAGAATGGTATACATGGACTGGCTCAGCATCCGATGGAGCCCAACTTCAATTCATCAAGGGAAAATGTGTCATGGAACATACTGCATCCATGAGGTATGCGGACATAAAAAATGAAGTAGCTTTCCTACTGTCTTTCTGTGTCTGATATTCTATAATGCGACTCATTAGACTATCTGATAACATTTTGGCCCAGTCGAAAGAAGAGTCTTCTGCTACTGTGTACATCAAAGGCACCCATGGGAGGAAAAAATGCGTGGTGTTTTCCCTCCCATACAATCTATAAGTCATCATCGCTACGTATTTGAACTGTGGTTCCAAAGAAGATATGGAATAAATTCCATTGATGTCTTCCCTAAACTTCGCTGGGTGAGAGACCCAATCCTTGATCAAATCAGATAAAATTTTCACGTGTTTCTCGCATTCCTTCTATTTAAAACCCTCTAGAAACTTTGCATTGTATGTGAAGTCCGACGTGGGTGCTAACTTGTACATCGTTTGTAAGTTTTCTGGTCTAAAGGTCCCAACAATGACCTTCTGCTTGCTGATGATGGTTCTGGTAGGGATTTCTACATGATCTAACGCCCATCCGATCATGTCATAGTAAGGAAGAAGGCGTGGCCTGGACGCTAGTTTGTGGATCTCTACCTGGACGACGATCTTGTATTTGGTAGTCATGTTGTCTTTCTCGTTGTCACTGGAATCGTCTGAACAGTTCACCAACTTTGATTGCAAAACCTCTGAGACGTATGACCAGGTTCGTATGGAATCAATGCTTCGAGGTGAAGTATCCGAAACATTATCAGAACCTTGTTCTGAAACCTCAGCGCTTGCCTTGGATGCTTTTCGCAGGGCCATGACAAGGGATTGTAACTTAGCTCTTCTGCAATAAAAATGCATATACATATAGAAGTTAGCTTACTGAGAAAAACTTCTCTGTGCGGGATAGAAATGAACTTTATGAATAAAATAGGAAGGAAAAGATCTATATCTTCGACCATTTAACATATCGATGTCCTTATGAACAGAATGGTCCAATCATATTTATATAGAGATTTTATCAATAAAAACCATATCCTTACTTTGTCGTATCACCTTATTTCCAATTAATGACATAAAATTCGACGGTTCGTGGCACAAGATGGCGCAAGGAACATTTGAAATTACCTCGTAAACTTCACATTATTATCATTTGCATTAAACATTGATTATGTTGGCTTGGCTTCCCTAATCAGGATTTAAATCAACATTTCAGCATTCGTCGTATCGGGACTTTTAACTCTAACCTTTCAAGCCTCTAAAAACTGAGATTGTGATGATTAGATTTAATTAAGCAAGGACATAACTAGGATTAAGTGTTTTAATTGATTATGCTTTAATTTATATCGCGACTCGAGACTTCGAAGGTATAGTTTCTGGGAGGAATGTATGTCGAGTCACGAAATCCCGAGAAACTTAAATCATGGTCAAAACTAATCAACCCTGACTCTAATCTGGGTTACTTAGGTAAAAGTTTTGTGGCTTCATCTTTCAGAGTTTTAGCGGTAATGTTTTAGAAGATAGTGAACGTCGAGGCACGAAATCCCGATAGCACTTGACTGGGGTTTACATTGTCTCACTCTTAGCTTTCACCTGAGGTAAGCTTTTAAAACTTTTCATGACCTCGCACATCGAGGTTTGTAAATATTGTGACTTGTAACTCCCGAAGAGCGACATTCCAAGGTACAAAAAGCAACAACCTTCATTTAACGATAAAAAGTGGTGACTTATGAAACATCACATCCCCCGCTATTTCGCATATTGAGACTTCTGAGATTTTCAGTAGGTGAATGTCACGAAGCGAAAAAGAAATCAAGAACCGACATTTAAAAAAAAATAGATTTGAACCAAATGAAAAAGGTGGCTCCAACACATCCCTTGCGCATAATTTTATGTAATTGTAGGGAAGAAATAAATCTCAGTGAAACCCTCAGGTTTCTTCCTACAATAACCCTACTATGTCCCAAATCATTCGTCAAACTTAACCGCCTTTTCTTGCAGTTAAGTATCCCATCATGCGATTTTAGCCAATCCATGCCAATCACTATGTCATAATATCCTAAAATAGTGACATAAAGGTTTACCTTAGTTACAAAATCACCCAAGTTAATGCTACAATCCATAACCTTTCCTCCAACTTTCTATTTGGCTCCAGATGTCATATCTACATATCTGAACTCATCATGCTTGACTGCATTTACCTTAATTCTCTTAAGTGATGCACTAGAAATAAATCTCTATGTAGCTCCTGGATATATCAAAATACTAAAAGTTTGATCGACGATCATACATGATGTCTCGAGCACAGTGGACCGATGCTCGACCTGGTGGTTATTCACCGTTGCATGTATCTTGTGGGCCTTTCCCAAATCCCACTGTAGTGGGTCTTGATGATCCGACCACTCTGGCCTTCTTAATCGGATAATCTAGTTGTTAATGTGTCTCTCCACATGTCCAGCATCCATTCTTCTATCTAGTGCTCATGGTCCCAGAAGTAGAAGTTGTTGGCCTAACAGTCTATGATCCTGGTTTTTTCTATTGAACAAGCCTAAATTGTTGTTGCTTCTATGGATGAAATTGTTACTATGGTTCTCTATAAGGATTCATTTTCTAAGGATTTTTTTTTCATGGTGTCGAGAACATAGGTCCTCTAGGCGTAGCACAACCTCTAGAAGTATTTCTAGCTAGTGTCTAATGTTGTTGCGCTCTTGGTGTCACCTATCCAATCTGTCTAGAAGGAGTCCTTCCCAGACCCTCATTGTTCATCTCTTCCTCAGCTATGAGGGCCTTTTGAAATGCATCTTGCAACGTCTGAGGCATCAGGATCCTCACATTCACACGAATGTTGAAGTTAAGGCCGAACACAAACTTGTTGACCTTTAACTTCTTTGTGTTCAGATGTGGAGCATATCTGAGTAGCTCCATGAACCTGGCCTCATACTCTGGTACCATACGACTACCATGTCGTAAGGCATTGAACTCATTAAGATGGCACTCAATGAATTCATATGACAAGTACCTCTCCTAGAATCGTTCCTAGAACAATTCCCATGACACGTCTTCAACGACCATGTTTAGTTGAGGTAGGAGTGTCTTCCACCAAAGTAGAGCACTCCCTTTCAGTTGAAATACCACCATGCATACTTTCATGTTCGAGGTGTAATCACGAAGTGAAAATCCCATCGCCATGTTCTCCAACCATGCCTCGGAGGCTAAGATGTCTGTGGCACCCCAGAACTCAAGAAATTTCACCTTCTCGAGTTCTCTGTGTATACTACTACTACCTACTAGAGTGCATTGTGAACCCTCATTGGAACAGACGCTCTTGCCTCATCTCGATCCAAGAGGTTGATCAACGCTTCTGACATCCTCTGTAAGGATCTCCTCATACCTAACCTATATCCCACAACAACCTGCTCATGCTCAGTAGTATGCTCATCTCCCTGAGGGTTAGATCCCTCTGGCGTAGATACTCTTGGAGGAGGCATACCTCTTCTTCTCGCACCACGACATCTACTTCCCATGCGTCCTCTAACCATGATTACCTAAATGGACAATATCAAAATTTATTAGTGATACATCTTTAATCTCTTTTTTTATAAACATAGTGGAAATCTTAACAGGTCCCTTGTCGTAGGGTTGAACCCTCTCTTATACCATATGTAATAACCCTCTTAACACATTAAAGAACAATTGAACCATTTCAATGTTATAAACATTAAATGTGATAACATAGGGTAAAGATTCTTTTTTTTTCCAAATAGACAAATGTTTAATAGACAACATCAAGTAACTTACAATTACAAAAGACATTATGAAGTGTAAGAATCTACTATATCATTCAAGAATGGTTGGGTAATTAACAATTTCTAAATCTTCGTTAAAATGACATAAAAAGGGTATTTTATTTCAAAGGCATTTAATTATCATCTACATTTAAATGTGATTAATGTTAAGTTATACAAAGAGTGCGCAAAGATCCAAACCTGTGCAACTTATTATTAGTCACTAGTGTTTTCTAAACGCAACACAAATTCTAAAAGTAATCTAACTAGTAATAGGAATTAAGACTAAAAATATCATGAACAAGGCTTGCGCATAATACAATTACAATTAATGAAAGTTCTAAATTGTTTCGTAATAATTTAGGAATGACATTTTAAAGTGCACAAAAGTTGTAAAGTAAAGGAGTCTATTTACACCCTTAATTGCTCAACGTTCTTTGTTAAATGTTGTAACAATATACACAATAGATAGAGTATAAATTTATTTTGCACCAAAATTAAACCTTATCAACCATTAAGACGATCCATCACTAGTTCTGATGTTACGACGAACAATTGACTATCTTTATTTACCTCACTTGAGGTTACACGACATGCGCAATTCATTTATTAGTTAGAGCATGTAAAACATAAGATTGTATTCCTTCAATGATTGATATAAACCATGAAGTTTTAATCATTTATTTAACCCTCGATTTCAATCACTACAATATTAATCATTAAAGAATTAATATTAACAACTAGTAATAATGAAGATATTAATCATCAACTATTAATTGAAGCCCTTAAATATTTAACTAATAACATAACATGTTTATTTTTGTCTTTTCTCTCTTGTTTTTAAGGTATAATTTCATACTTCCAAAAATAGTCATTTAATATCTTGCTATGAAAAATTAACTATTTAATACAGACTGTTGACTAAATTATCTGACCGAGGAATTTAACAATTTTATTCCAAGGATTGATCATTGTATCCTTGACTAGAACGATTCCCATTCATTTATCGATTGGCCAAAAGGTGAAGTGAATACAAGGAATTCAGAAAAGTTATTCGGTGTCAAGTGTTGGATTAAAATCAGACGTTTCTCTCCCATCCCTATGCATTCCTTACAATCCACCAAAACAGATAAGGTTGAACCCACAAATCGTGTTAAGGATCTAAGGTAAAAAATTCATTGAACCTGAAAAGAGTAAAATCGATTGGATGGACTCTCTGTCTATGGTCAGGTTATATAAAATTCTTTAAAAACAATTGCCAATTATAATGGGGTTTCCTTAATTCATATACTATTATTGTTTTATTCTATTTTATTTTATTTTTATTTATTTATTTTTATTTTTTAAATTAATCAAACAGAAGCATAAAGAAGACTCAACGATAACAAGGGAAAAGTAACAGTAAACTAACATAAGACTTGAAGGTAATGTAAGACGGTAGAATCGGTTGAAACACTACTCAATATCATGCACAAATCAGATTTGTACATGTTCCTAATTCAAGTTTCGACATGAGCTTACGCCAGGTGTAATGTTAATTGCTGTTAGAACTTAGAAAAATATCTTGACGTGGTAACATAGGAACCACACACGTTGGTTAAGCTCATATCAATGAAAATATCCCAATCTCGACAACCACTGGAAGCAAGATAGAGAAGAAACTAGGAAAACAAGAAGGTCGATGCGATTAAAAGTGTTAATAATAGCCTAAGATAAATTCTATTTACACCTCAAATATTAAGAATTTAACTGTTAGAGGCTCCTAAGATAGAGTACTTGTTTGACAACTAAAGAGTTGTAAAAAAAAATTGAACGGCCTCTGCACAGGTCAACTATCAACTCGAAAAGCCTCAGTAGAGAAGAGTGATCAATTTTTTCCACCATAGGTTTGGGTGCGGAAATACATGATTGTAAGGAATAGAGAATCACATACATGTTTGGAGAATGGAAGAAAAATTACAACCTACCTTCGCAACTGTCAATAAGAATTTAAATGACCCACTATATGATGGTTATCAAGCCAAGCTAGTATTCCAATTCGAGATCATCTCATTCTAGGGCGGATGGAATCACAATTTTATTCTGTATTTCTAAAATTTCTTTTGACTCAAGCAACCCTTCATATTTACAAGAAAATTGAAGTGTGCACGCAAATTAATTAGATCATATATGATTTTTCTAGGACGCCTCTAAAATTTTTGAAATAACAAGCGATCTGATGTTGGTAGGACAAAATTTCTCTTACAGGTAAATTGATACAATGGCAAGAAAATATGATTAGTAAGATCTAACTAGATCAAATTTCATCATGATATTACATGAATGAAACAAATAATTCACTCGATGTAATTTTTGCAATAAAATTTAATAACTCCATCATCGATAGTAATTCTATGGTGAATCTAGCTTACGAAGTAGATAAAATAATTACATACATTATAAGAAAATTGTGGAACTATATATATATATATATATATATATATATATCGCCATTACAACAATACTAATCAATATTTAAAAAAAAAAATCATTCAATACATAAACGCAAATAATCTAAGTATCAACAACAATAGTGACACCAATTAAATATTGTAACCAGATATTGACAGAGTATGAGGTCAAACTTCAACTTGGCGACTTGTGCAACCATCCCTTCCTTTGCTTGTTATTCCACAGACTTCACTGGTACCTCCCAGCCAAATATTGTAACTGGATCTTGATAGAGTATGAGGTCAAACTTCAACTTGGCGACTTGTACAACCATCCCTTCCTTTTCTTGTTATTCCACAGACTTCATTGGTACCTCCCAGCCAACACTAGGGGTACTCTTATCCCCCCTTAGTTTCTCGAGCTGCAAAGGGGCCTCACACAAGAAACCAAAACACAATAGCTCCCAAGCTTGCCTCGCAAGGAAGAGATTCCACTCATTTCACAAGCTTGGAGTCCCAACTCTCACAAGTAAAACACACTCCAACAAAATTTTGGCAGCATAACAGTACTAATAAAAGTGAGATGCCTTTCCCCTCTTCCCCATTTCCTTTATAGAAAAATCCCCAATGATACATGTCCTCATGCACAAATAATTAACTTTTTACTTAATTTAATTATGAATATTCACCCACACACGTGTCACACTCTCCCCAAGTCACACAAGTTATTACCCTTTTTATTTTATTTAAAAATTCATTTTCCCTCACATTCCCCAATGTGTTCCTATTTTTGCTCTTAGATGTCTCTTAGTTCCCCAAATTCCCATTCAATGATTGTCTCATAACCATATCTTAGTTTGAGCTGGTTTAGGAGTCTTCTTTTAGTTATACTTAGTGGTAGATTGACTCAAGATACCATTCTATGTCTACACCTATTCTCTCATGTTTTAATTTCTTTCTATTTTAAAAATCCCTTTTATTATTTTCATGCACACATGTGCATTTTACCCAACCTTTAAATTTGTATTCCCCTTTTTCCTAGAGTTAAAGTATATCTCAATTCTTTAACTTGTTTAATATTTTATTTAGTCCCTCATTTAAACTTAGACAGACTTAGGTTAGGATTTAGGCTTAGACTCTTGTTATATTTATTAGTTTATAAATAAATTTTTAATTAATTATCTTGTTCTAACCAAGGTCTAACCATCCCATTAAATTTTCTAGGCCATCTAGATTTTCATTGACTCACTATTTAAATACATGTCATTCCCTTCAAGACGCACCTCCGTGCTCCAAGGGTGCCACTCCTCTTTGACTGGTTTTTGAATTTTTTTTTACCATTGGATTCAACACTCCATTCAGTCGACCTTGTGAAAGACTATGGGCTTCTAAGGAATAAGGCTTTTGCCTTATTGCGCACCCCTTAGGATTCTTCATGAGCGACTATCTCAGTCTACCCTCATGGCATCGTGGGCCTCTCGAATTAGGTAATCATTAACCTATATTTTAGGTCACAGCGAGAGTTCTAGTAGGTTGTGATAGGGACGTTGCCACACCTCTCCCTCAAATGTTTGGTTTATGTGCATGACCCCTTTACTCCTTATGTGAGTCGTATTAGCAAGCATCGTCAAGCCCGCATCCAATAACAAAGAACAGTGTCAATATCCCATATACATAAATCATATGGTAATCAATCATATATCACATGTGCTTAAAATGAAATACTCAAACAAAATGCAATCCACTCCCTGACTCAATCTGGAGTCCAAGGGAATCATTGATGCTATCTACATCATCAACCTATCATGTATCATGCATACTCAGGGAAACTCATTAGTAATGCCTGTCGATACATGAATATATCTAAAATCTAACATATAATCACAATGACATCATAATTTATATCTCATAAGCAAAGCATAATCACAATGTATCATAACCGGATCACTTGCTCACAAGTTTCCTCAAATAATAAGTCATTATGAATGTGGGATTTTAACTCACGCCCTTTCATACAAGAACCTTAATCTGGCGCCTTAGACCAACTCAGCCATTTATAAAATGTGTTCAATAATATTGGATGTTACATAATTATTTTTATGAGAACTAAGATTTAAATTGAGAAATTTCCTATAACACTCCTAGAGATGGAGGATATGGATCGTGTTCATGGTGCTAGTGTAGTTGATAGTTTGATGTATCATATGGTCTATACCACACCATACATTTCCCAAGCAGTTAGAGTCTTGAGTTGATTCATGGCTAATCCTAGACATGAACATTGGGCTTTATTGAAGAGGGTCTTCAAGTATTTGAGGGGTATTTTTGAATATTCAATTTTTTATCATGGTAATATTTTAGGGACTAATGCTCAGTGGACATACAATATTATGTGGATTCTTATTGGGAAAGGGGTGTAAATATGAGGAGATGTACCAATGGATATGTGTTTCAACTATTTGGTGGAATAATGA
>ML832203.1:120419-130926 GCA_009831015.1 Picea engelmannii | reverse complement strand
CAGACCAAAAAGTGACAAGACACCTTATGAACTGTGGTATGGGAGACCTGCTTCAATCAAACACTTCAAAGTCTTTGGGAGTAAATGTTACATAAAGAATAATGATGAGAACCTTGGAAAATATGATGACAGGACTGATGAGGGTATCTTCTCAGGATATGCTACAAATAGTAAAGGATACAGATGCTATAATAAGAGGCTGCATAAAATGGTTGACTGTATTGACGTAAAAGTTGATGAAGGAATCCTAGCAAGAGAGGTGTACAATAATGAGTCTTCTACAGAGGACACAGCTAAAGCTGAAGATGAAAAGGTCCAAGAATCGGAAAATGAAGACTCTGAATCAAATGAAGACTCAGATACTCAGACAGACTCAAATCAACAAGCTCCTTAAAATTCCTCCTCCAGAATTGCTCAAAAGAATCATCCTGCAAGTCAGATAATTGGTGAAAAAGACAAAGGTGTACAAACCAAGAGAAAGATAATCAAAAATACCGAGCAATCACATATAGATTTCATATCCATGCTAGAACCCAAGAACTTTAATGAAGCTAGAAAAGATGACCTTTGGGTTAAAGAAATGAATGATGAATTTGGTCATATTGAGAAAAACAATACGTGGGAGATGGTTCATAGACCAGAAAGTAAAAATATCACTGGTTCCAAATGGATCTTTAAGAATAAGTTGAATGAGCAGGGACAAGTTGTCAGAAACAAAGAAAGATTGGTCTGTAAAGGCTATGCTCAAATAGAAGGACTGGATTTTGATGAAACATTTGTGCCTGTAGCAAGGTTAGAATCTATCAAAATCTTTCTTGCCTATGCTTGTCATAAAAGGTTTAAAGTTTATCAAATGGATGTCAAGTCATCTTTTCTAAATGGAGATTTAAATGAAGAAGTCTATATGGAACAACCAAAGGGTTTTGAACTGTCTGATAACCCTAACTTAGTGTGCAAGCTGAAGAAAGATTTATATGGGTTAAAACAAGCTCCTTGTGCCTGGTATCACAGACTGGATACGTATCTCAAAGACAAAGGGTTCAAGAGAGGAACAATTAACAACAATCTATATATCAAAATAGAGGGTGATGATTTGCCCATTGTGTTGGTCTATGTAGATGACATCATCTTCGGATGTAATAAGGATTCATTAGTAAAATGGTTTGCTTCTGCCATGGAGTCTGAGTTTGAAATTTCTATGATAGGTGAACCGTCATTTTTTCTTGGTCTGCAAATTACTCAGAGGTCTGAAGGGATGTTCATTTCTCAAGAAAAATATCTAAGAGAAATGTTGAAAAGGTTTCAAATGGAAGATTCTAAACCTCTGGGCACACCTATGGTTATTGGATGCAAATTAAGCAAGGATGATGACTCACCTGATGTTGATCAAAGTTCATATAGGTCAATGATAGGTAGCCTACTGTACATCATAGCATCTCGCCCAGACATAATGCATGCTGTTGGAATGGTAGGAAGATATCATTCTACACCTAAACAGAGTCATTTGCTAGTTGTCAAAAGGATATTCAGGTATTTGAAAGAAACAATGACTTATGGTCTGTGGTATCCCAGAAATCAGAATTTTCAATTAACTGCTTATTCAAATGCAGATTGGGAAAACTATGTTGATGAGAGAAAAATCACCAGTGGAGGAGCATTCTTCCTGGGTGACTCATTAGTAGCATGTCTTAGTAAAAAGAGAAGTTTCATTTATTTATTGACTACAGAGGCAGAGTACATTATTGTTGCTACCTGTTGCACTCATGTATTATGGATGATTCAAACACTTGCAGACTTGGAGGTAAAATATGAAACACCGATCCCAATTCATTGTGATAACACTAGTGCCATCAGTGTGTCTAAGAATCCTGTACTCCACTCCAATACCAAGCATATTCCCATAAAATACCATTTTTTGAGAGAGCATGTCACCAATCAGGTTGTTAAGGTCCATTACATTCCAACCACAGAACAAATTGCAGACATCTTTACTAAACCCCTAGCCAAGACACCATTTGAATATCTCTGATAGAAGTTGGGTGTCATCCCATCTCACATCTAAGAAATTCCATCCTGTTAGGGGGAGTTTGTATTGGTTGAACATATGATACCTCCTAAACATAGTGCAACAACTCAGGGGGAGCGTGTTTTCTTTGACATTGATGTCAAAGGGGTAGAAAATGAGTGGTCTAGACTGGATGCTACAGTTGGAGGTCCCAACATATTAGTGCAGTCATTCAGGGTTTCCATCAATGCCAAAGGAGGAGATTGTTGGCATGTTTACAAGAAGAGCGTTCTTGTCATTGATGGCAATAATAGCAGCAACGATGACAAACATGCAGGTAGGGAAGATCAGAAGACAGGCAGGCAAGGAAGAAGAACAACAACGATCGAATGACAAGATCAGCAGTGTAAGCTCAGAAGGAGGAAAACAGTCAAAGCACGACAAAGGTTTTCAGAGTTTCACAGATCGAGAAATCCAAAGGAAAGAGGTTCAAACTAGTGATATGGGAAATTACGATAACAATCTTGACAGTTGATTCAAGAAGGACACGTGGTGAACGACAAAGGTTTTGTTTCGAAGTTTCGCATATCAGGAAATTCAAAGGAAAGAGGTTCAAACTCGCGATATGAGAGATCACAAAAATATCTGGATCGTCAGATCACCAAGGATTGTGGACCGTTGATTAGGCATGAAGAAGGCTCATGAAGTGGTGAAATCACGATAAGATCTGGGCCGTCAGATCTGGAGTAATTACAAATGACCAACAACCATTAGATATGGTGAAGCTGCAAGGCGGATAAGACCAAGAGTCATCCAAATCTCCAAAACTGTGAAGGAATCCTAGCTATCCATTGAGGACAGTCGTGGACCATTGGATCTAGAGGACACATGGTGAAAGATCATTGTTTCACTAACTAGAAAGTAAAAGGAGTGAAGTGCTCGTTTAATTGGTGAGTGGTCATATCTCATGGTCACATTGTCGAGAGCTAGAGAAGCCAAGCCCTATTTCGGAGTTCATGAAATGGAGAGTCGAGAGAACTCATCATAGAATACCAGAGATGCGAAAGTGTGAAATGAGTGTTTGAATAAGGATATGGTCACAGCCAACGGTTACATCTATGGAATATAGAGGAAGGAGCTAGCGGTGTTAAGCTCCATCTTGGAGTCTTGGCAATTGCGACATGGAGCATCAAGACCCTTCATCATAGGAATCACGATATGTGGGATCGTGATGAAATCTGGACCATCGAATCATTGGAGATCTCGACCATTGATCAGGCTTGATGAAGTTTATAAATTTTTGAAATACGAAGCACCTTTTGGCACAGCCTATGGTCACCGTCGGTGGTCATGTGAAGGGAAGAAGTTAGTAGAGTTAAGGTCCACCTCAGAGTCTTGGTGATCACAACTTGGAGCATCAAGACTCTTCATCACAGGAATCGTGATATGCGAGATCATGATGCGATATAGACCATCGGATCATCGAATATCTCGACCATTGATCAGGTTCGATGAAGTTTATAAGTTCATGAAATATGAAGCACCTTTTGGCTCAACCTGTGGTCACATCCAGTGGTCACATGAGGGGAAGAAGCTAGCGGTGCTAAACTCCATCTCGGAGTCTTGGTGATCGCCACTTGGAGTGTCAAGATCTTCTATCATAGGAATGCCGAGATGCGATATCATGAAATTAAAACTCTATTTAGTGCTCGGTCACAGCCAGTGGGCATATGAACTAAACGCAAGACCCTACGAACTCCATCCAACGGTGTAGGTGAATTTAAGTATGATCGAAGGGCTACTATTTCTCTTCACAGTTAATCGATTAATGGTGATTCAGTTGCTAAAGYAGTCTTTGGAGGTTCTCAGTGTAACYGCTAGAAGCCACTGATGGTTTATTCCAAAGGACTCGAAGAGACTTCTATTTTCTTGCTAGAGGAGATGAAGAGTCACTAGGAATCTTCCAGTKGAATGAAGACTATTTGTAGAGGCAATTGACAGATGGATCTAACTTCYAGAGAAGTTGAAGAGTTGTCATGATGAACAGGTAGAGTACTCGAGATGAGAGAGCATGCAGAAGCATGGTGGGACAACATGAAAAAGGGGCACAGAGACTATAAGTATGAAGAAAAGAGAAGAGATAYGAGTTGTTKCTGTTGAGGGGGATTCAGGAGTGTAGAAGGAGGAGTGTGCAACARCTGAAATACAGAGAATAGGAATGGAGCATTGAATGGACATGGCGCATAGAGMATAAAAGGCAGAAGCACAGAAAGTGCAAGGAATGTGTGGAGCAAGATAGTAAGACATTAAAGGAAGGTTGAGGTGCTCCTGTAGAGAAAAACAGAAGATCAAAAATCCCAAGAAGATGCAGACAKAGAGACACTGATACAGGAGAGAAGAGCATCTTAATAGAACAGTGATAAGTCTGGTAAGCTAATGATAAATATTGTATCACWGTAATAAGTTTCATTAGCAAAAATTTGTATTTCAGGGTGGTAGGGAGGGGCTAGGGAGGATTGTTGTCCTCAAAGGTTCAAGTGGGTGCTTGAACACAGGGAKTTGTAGCTTCCTTCTAGTTGGTGCTAGAKAAACCAGGGAGTTGGTGCTTCCTTCTAGTTGGTGCTMGAGAAACCGGGGAGTTGGTTCTTCCTTCTAGTTGGTGCTAGAGAAACCAGGGAGTTGGTGCTTCCTTCTAGTTGGTTCTAGAGAAACCAGAGAGTTGGTKCTCTCAGCAAGTAGCAGCTTGCAAAACAGAGGTTGTAGCYTCATTATGAGTTGGTGCTCATATGTATGATAATGTAAAGAATGTAAAGATTACTTATCATATAAAGAAGAAGAGGTTTTTACCCTGTATGGGTTTCCTCAGGAAATATCTGTCTCTGTGTATCTCATATGTGTGGTTGATGTTGAATGTTTTATTGCTTACTTCCCTGCATTAYTGTGACTGTCATTAAATGTTGTGTAAAGAGTTTAAAATRAGAATAATTGTTTAAGGTCAGAAACAACTAATTCACCCCCCCTCTCAGTTGTCCAACACCTCTCGYGCTTGATAGCTCCACTGACTGCAAACCTCCTCCCAAGGATGACCTGCATTCACAAATAGATAAAAATGAAACTACAAACATGMATTTCATATATAAATCATGGTTTATATGTTAGAATAAATCATAAAYCAAATGCAAACATTTGACACATCAGATTTTGGGACAAGAAAAGTATTTCTTTTATTGATATCAYAATGATTACTTACAACAAGGTCAATGACTGCTCCCCGAACCTAGTCTGGGCTCCTCTTCACCGAGCTCCAAGTTCACCTCCGCATATATTTCTCCTCTCAACCTTCTTCTTGGGAAATGGRATGGGCTTATGATGGAGGAAAAAGGGAAAAATGGGGAATTCTAATGCAATTCTCACAASAAGGTTGCAAATGCTTGGGGCAAGGAGGGGATGTGAAAYGGGAAGAGTTTCACTGTTCTTATTCTTGGATTAGGAATGATACCCAAACACCTCCTTTTATATGACAAAAGGATGGTTATTCGGTTAGGCGACAGGATATAGGCGGTGGATCAGTTGGGAAACTACACAATARCCTGTAATCTCAACGAATTCCTTGCAACTTTTTAATTTTTGCAAATTTTTGCAAGTATACACGGGTTGTAATGGTGAAGCTATCATACGTACGTGGGCTATAGTGGTTCAAAAAGTGTATGTACATGGGAAGTAGTGGTGTAAGGTGCGTACATTTTCAAAAAATGAGTTTTTAAGAAGAGATACTCAATGATGGCTTGGAAAAAATAGAAAATAAGAGGGCCAAATGTCAGGTATGCATGTATGGAGCAGTTTAAGGTTATAACAGATGCCCCCTAATGTGTGAGGTCATAAGAGAATATGATGTCCAAAATACATTACAAAATATTCACCAATGTACGAAGCGAGTGAGCCCGAGACCAGAGTTTGGGAGGTGCCATCTGCAAAAATAACAATTGTCTCTCTGAGGCGGGCATACCCATGCTCGGGATGAAATAAATCATGGTTTCCAATCAAATACACTACAGATCCATGTCATATAGCTATATAAAGTGTATCCACAAGCAATACACAACGAATCTACATCTCAAAATCAAAGATATACATGCATAGTATCCATCTTCAAGAAGCAAATGACGCCTGATGGATGGAGATGAGGCCTTCAAAGATTGTGAAAAAAATTCAAGATATTCAAAACTTGGGTAGGAGTGTAATTTGAGTGTATGACTTCACTACCCATAGGTCTTTAACGGCTCATCGGGAACATACAAGAGGATCTCAGTGATTAGGTAGAGAACTTCATTGATTTCAAACAAATACTTGATTGGGATTTTGGGATGGTCGAACATGAGGTCAAGAGACAAGCTTCAGAAAGGATGATTCAGGTTGGGAAAGACTTCCCTTGGACAAGAGAATGAAATATTACCAAACTCAGGCATCATGACATTGACATAAGTTCATGATGTAGGAGGCAACACAAACTCTCCATCTTTTTGAAAGAATAACCAAATGGAAGAGGAGAAAACTCTATGTAGTGAGAACAACATCCTAAGGTCATATTAAATCCCAAATCTTGACGAACAAATGAAAGGATGTGTTTTTCCAACGGTGACTAATTGTGCTGCCCAAAAAGAATATATATTTCCCGTCCTCTTTTTGGGATATTTTTTATTTTTTTGTATTTTTCAATATTTTTAAAGAGATTGAAAAAGAATAAAAGAATGCTACATTACAAAGGAGGAACGAGTGCCACAAGAATACTAGTTCCAAGCACAAGGAACACACTAATTCTCATAGCAAGGAGACATGTGCAAGAAAAGGACACTTGGGGAAAATTCCTCCATGGGTCAAGGTTTCAGGTCGCAGAGGAAAAGTGCTACAAGGCTTGCATATAAGGCATGCTTCAAAGGTTCAGTTGAGAGAAACATGGAGCCGACATTAGGCCAAATATGTAGAGATGAAAATGTGATTATCGGGACATGATGAAACCCCCTTCAATGTATTTTTCACGAGCCCAGAGAAGGTAAGCTCAGTAGTTTTTTCATGTTTAGAGATCCTAAAAAAACGCAAAAGAAGACTCCACTGGGGTACCCTTTTCAAAAATAGTCTAGTTGGTTTGAAAAAGGGATAAAATTGCACCGAAAAGACATCTATTTAGAACCATTTTAACGAGTGTGACACAGACAAGATCACTCGGCAATCTTTTCAATTTTAAGGAGTCTGAAAAGAGATTAACTATGGACTCACAACCTTTTTCTAGATTTAGTCTCCTTAGACAAAAAAATTATAAAATTTAATGAGGATAAATCTCTTGGTGAGACAAATCTCCCGAGGTGTACCTTTTTCCTCCTTAATCTACAGGCCGGAAAAAGGGGTAAACTCATGCCAGTAGATGTTCTTCTGTACCAATTTAACGAGTGTGAAGGAACAAGGTCACTTGTTAATCTTTTCAATTTTAAAGACTCTAAAAAGAGATTAACTATGGAATCCATAGGGTATGCTCTTTTGGACCAATTTAACGAGTGTGAAGGAACGAGGTCACTCGAAGATCTTTTCAATTTTAGGGAGTCTGAAAAGAGATTAACTATGAACTCTGTATGATATGTTCTTCTGGACCAATTTAACAAGTGTGAAGGAACAAGGTCAGTTAGCGATATTTACAATTTTAGGGATTCTGAAAAGAGATTAACTATGGATTCCATGGGGGTTCCTTTTTCGTGAATTTAGTACCTCAGGCCCAAAAAAGGGTTAAACGTATACCTGAGAATACTCTTCTAGTGAACCAAAATTCCTAGAGTATACCTTTTTTCGTAAAATTGACCATCCGGACTGAAAAAGGGGTAAACTACCATCGGATAGATGTGTCTTCAAGTTTTAGTTTGGTGAGCATGAAGGACAACAACATCGCTCAGAAATATTTTCATGTTTAGAGAGTCTGAAAATGGCTTGAAGAAGACTCCAAGAGGTTACTTTTCTCAGTTAATCCACACAATATTGAAAAGCATAAATGTAGTCTCATTGGATGTTACATTCGGATTTCAAAGCGATATTGAAAGACAACAAAGTACGCTCATTTTTAGGAGTGTTGGCCCTTGACCAAGGTTTGGAGATCCTTGGTCAAGTTTGACCTATTTTGGGACTTCGACAGGCTGTCAAAGGTGGAGTGCAAGTTGAAGCAGAGATCTTAGGATCTTGACCCCTTTTTGGGTGTTTTTGGGATTAGGGATTATGTAACGGGTATGGAGATGTCGGCCCATGGGTTTACCCATGTTTAGGCCCTTTTTGTAATGTATAAATAGAAATCTAGGCGATGTAAGTAAGGTGTGTGTGTGTGTGTGTGTGTGTGTGTGTGTGTGTGATGCTAAGTGAAAAAGGGAAAGTGAAGGCCAATGTGCTAAGTTCAAGTGATATTTGTAATTGCTTTGTGCATATTGTGTGAGACTTGCAAGGCTAAGTGCAGGTAACTGTAAGAGACTATGTAAGGGATTTGTGTTGTAACCTAGCTCAGGGAAGGAGGATCTGGCGAGGTGTGCGCAGATCTCATGTCCTCTACAAAGTAGGATTTTGATGCTATGTTCCTGTAAGAATCTTGACAAGAAGATAATAAAGAAGAGAAGAGTTGGTGGATGTAGCCCCAAGCTAGGGGTGAACCACATATATCCTGTGTTATGGTTTCTTTGTGCATTTAGATTATTGTTTTGTCCATTTGATGTGATTTATGATTAGTGTTGTTATCGTTATGAATGTTAGAAGCATCTGATATAATATCTTAGTGCTCAATGATGTGAATGAATGCTAGATCTGATTTGTTTCTTTATACTAAGTGCTTAGATGTGTGGATCTGGTTGAGTATTGTGTTACTCTGTAATTAGGGTTTTTATCTGGGAATGTTATAACCCTAAATTGCACCTGACATCCATACCTGGCATCATCCCATCTAACTTGCTATCTTTACCAAGCCATTATTAAAAAACTCTTCTAAAAACCATCATTTTGAAGGTGTACATGCCCTGCACCATCACTGCCCACATACACACGCTTGTTGAGCCACCACAACCCATGTACACTCACAGAATATCGCGAAATGTGGAAATTTCCATATGATGTTGGTTTTAGGGCCATTACTTAATCGTTTCACTGCCCATAGCCAGTCACCCCAATCGTTATTGTCCCTTTTGGCCTATAAAAGAAGGGGTTGGGGTCCCATTGTAAGAGGAAGAATGAGAGAAAAGAAACTCTGCCCATTTTATCAATCCCCCTTCGCCCCAATTGTAAATCCCTTACAATTCCCCTAAGAGAGAAATGAAGAGGAGAAGAAGATGTAGAAGAAGTTGGTGCATGGTGAAGAGGAGCCCAAGACCAAGTTCAAGGTGCAGTGTCAGTCTCATGTTGTAAGCGACTTTTGTGAGATTAATATAAAGAAGCACTTTTTCCATCTCACCAAATGGCGTCTTGAACTTATATGATTTGTTTACATTTCTTGTTTATGATGTCTAACCCACTAATCCATATGTAGAATGCATGCTTGTAGTTTCTTGTTTGTCTTTTGATGAATGCAGGTCAGCCTTGGGAGGAGATTTGTAGTCTGGAAACAACCAAGTGCAAAGGGATCGACACCAAATGTAGAGTTTAAGGTAGGCCTACTGGATCCCTCTCTCTTGTCTTTTATGTATGATTGTGGGGCAATGTTGGGATAGTGATAAAAAGTAGGAGACTTTAGAAGGTTAGCTCTGCCTACACTTTAGGCCCTTTGTGTAGTCCGTAGAGGGGTTTTCCTGCTATAAAAGAATTGGCGACCATACTGTGGAAGCCTCTAGGGTCTTTGGGGATATTTCTTTTTGGGTGATTTGAATCTGTTCATTCACTGTTTTCTGAGTTTCTGTGAGCTTCTGTGTCATCAACGGATGTTGGTATTCCATACTAGTACTCCCTGCCTGTGCTAAACTGTTTTTTTTTCATTTTTTTGAGGAGTTGCAGAGGTGTACGTGGCCTGTAGTGGGCCTACACTCATGCATATGCACCTTGCCTTTGGACAACCCACGTACATACGTTGGCTGTTGAAGTGACAGTACCGTGCCTGTGTTGAGAAGATATTTTGCAAAGAAGAGGTAGTCATCCCCTTCCATGTCGGAAGTCATACTTCTTAGGGGTCTTCTTGATCTAGCCATGGTCTCTGTTTTAGTAGTCTATAGCCTAGGTCTAACCTTAGCACAACTTTATTTTCATCAAAAGATTTCTTGTGTTTTCTTTAATAGGGTTTTTAGACAAGTTGGTGAGTCTGCTTGGATCTGCCTATTAGGTATTGTCAGTGACTACCCGCGATCTGCGACTGTTTCATAAGTTATTTCTTGGTCATGTCTTATCAGTATTTTTCCCTTTTTTGCTTTAGAAGAAAATAAATTCATTTTCAAATTTCTTGTTTTGAAGCATAAAACAATAATAATAAAAAATATTTCATTACTTTGTTTGGTAAAT
>ML832203.1:76552-100575 GCA_009831015.1 Picea engelmannii | reverse complement strand
CTACAAATCAGATTTGGATGATGAAATTGATGAGGCATTTTGGTTGTGGTACATGTTGAGTAAATGGTTGAGACAAGTAGTTGATGAGTTGGCGCACATACATGAGGTGTATAGTTGATGATGTTGGTACATATTGATGAGTCATAGTTGATGAGTAGTTGATATACCCTATCCATTTGACTCAATGGGTGTCAAATCCTGTGCCAGTCAATAAAAAACAAGACACAATTCGTGTATGTACTGATTTCCATGATTTGAACAAGGCATGTCCCAAAGATAATTTTCCAACACTGTTCATCGACCAGATCATTGATGAATGTGCTGGTTGAAAAGCATTTTCTTTCCTGGATGGTTTTTTGAGATACAATCAAATCCAAATCAAACTCGAAGACCAACACAAAATGGCATTCATTTGTCCGTGGGGTACATTCACATATCGTAATATTCCTTTTGGTCTTAAAAATGTTGGAGCCACATTCTAGCGGGCCATGTCTTTCACCTTTCACGATCTAAAGCATATATTCGAGGCCTATATAGATGATTTAGCATCATGATCTCGCAAGAGAACAGATCATCCCACACACCTTAGACTAATCTTTGAACGTTGTCGCTACTTTAGGATTCGCTTGAATCCAAACAAGTGCAGCTTCTGCGTAACGTCATGACGTTTGTTAGGTTTCATTGTATCAACAACAGGGATCATGGTTGATCCTCTCAAGGTGGAGGAAATAATCCAGTTGCCCCCCACACACACAGTTCTTCAACTTCAGAGTTTACAAGGCAAGGTGAACTTTTTATGATGCTTCATCGCCAACTATGCCGAAATTACCAAGGGCTTTATGCGCCTACTGAAGAAAGACGTTCCTTTTTACTAGGACGAAGCCTCTCAATGCTCTTTCGATGCATTAAAACATGCCCTCACAACTATGCCTTTGCTACGGCCACCTAACTATAACAAAGATTTCTTATTATATATGGCTGCCGCAGAGTCAACTATTGGCATGGCTTTAGTTCAGGAAGATGATTTGTTCTCAGAATACATGATCTATTACCTAAGCCGAGGCCTCATAGGACCATAACTTAATTATTCTCATATCGAAAAACTTGCGTTAGCAGCAGTTCATGATGTTCAACGGTCCTGTCATTATGTTCTATTTCGCAAGACCACCGTCATTGTTGTCGTGAATCCATTCTAGTACATGTTGACACGATGGGTTATAGGTGGAAAAATCAGTAGATGGATAGTTATCCTCCGGGAATTTGACTTAGACTTCATTTCAGCAAAAAGTCATTGGTCTTCGCAGAGCTTATTTCGGAACTTTCGGTTGAGTCAGGTGACGTTGTGCCTGAAGAATCGCCTATCTGGGGAGATATGTTTTTTATCACATCTTAAGATCCATGGTATGAAGATATACTTATCTATCTCCAGACTTTGAAGTGCCCCACTTCTACTTCTCATGATGAGCGTCGGCGTATACACCATCAGGCTAAGAATTATCTCATACTCAATGATACGTTGTATCGGAGAGGTGTAGACTGCATCTTACGTCGATGTCTCACACATGAGGAGGCGGCCATTGTGCTCAATGATTGCCATATCGAAGCTTGTGGTGGTCATTTGTCTGGGTTGGAAATATCCCAAAAGATTCTACGAGCAGGTTACTTATGGCTGACGCTTATCAAAGATTGTGTAGAATCGGTCAAGAAGTGCCATCTGTGCCAAGTCTTTTCTCGGAAGATGAGGGCACATCCTGCTCCTATGTTTCCTGTCACCACAATTGGTCCCTTCACCAAGTGGGGGATTGATTAGACTACTTGCAACCCCCTGTCAGCAAGGGGGCACCGCTATATCATCATCGTTGTAGACTACTTCACTAAGTGGGTCGAAGCTATGCCAATGTTTAAAAATGATGGAGAGACTGCAACCCTCTTTTTATTCAACCAGGTCATAGCAAGGTTCGACATCCCGAGAGAGATTTTTATTGACCATGGTAGTCACTTTCATAACCAAATGATGACCAAATTAACATCAAAGCTTGGGTTACGACAAGAGAATTCATCACCCTACTACCCCCAAGCCAATGGGTAGGTGGAAGTTGTAAACAAAACTCTCAAGACTATTCTACAATGAACTATCAACTCAGCCAAGTCAAATTGGCATTTGATGTTATACTCAGCATTATGGTCTTACCAAACATATGTTAAGATTGCAACAGGTTTCTCACCTTTTCAACTCATTTACGAGTTGAAGGCAGTCTTTCCCATCAAATGTCATATCCCATCTCTAAAATTGGTAGTACAATTATTTCCAGACACTTCACCACTTGAATAATGGTTAGTACACCTTGAGCAGCTCAATGAGCAGTGTCATGATGTGGCCCTGGCCAACAAGGCTCACAAACATAAGGTCAAGTGTCAGTATGATAGGTCCGTTCATCCTTGGATTTTCTCTGAAGGCAACCTTGTCCTGGTCTATGACCAAGATAAGGACCCCCTGGGGGCAGGAAAATTCAAACCCATGTGGTTCGGACCCTTCATCATAAAAGAGGTATTAAAAAAGGGTGCTTATCGTTTGGTTGATTTTGAAGGGAATGCTTTGGTGGAGCCTAGAAATGGGCTCTACCTCAAGAAGTATTACTCATAGGCAGGTCACTATGGGTAACTTTTTGTAACATATGTATAGTCTTTGTACTATTACTTTTTAGTTTATTTTAAGTATTATGGACGTGTCATTGATGTTATCTTTTGCCAATATGGCAGATGCCAAGTGATTCTGAGGTGTTCGTTGGGTATGAAGATGGTGCTAGTTGGCACACTCGGAGGCTTGCCTCTGCAGCTTGGGTAATCTTTACACCTCAGGGCCAGTTGTTATCTTCCAGAGGTATATTCTTAGGTGACACCACAACTAATGTCGTCGAGTGTAGTGTAGTTATTGAGTTGCTTCGTGATGCCTTGTCATTGGGTATCTCTCATATCCGGGTCTATCTCGACACTCAACTAGTTGTGTCACAGCTAAACATAGTATATCGGGTTCATGATCCAACTTTACACTGAAGATTCCTTAGGGTACGTCTCTTAGAACGAAACTTTGATTATATTACATATTTTCATGTTCCTAGGAGATTAAACCAAATTACAGATACTCTAGCTAATCAAATTTTAGATTGGCATCTTGCACACATATGAAAGAACATTGACATAAGCATGTAAATACATTTTTGCACACGTGATCCATAAGACACAAAAGATCAAAAAAACATATATAACATCATAAAACAACCAGAGTATGTAGATGGACGCACGCGCCTAAAAAATGGGACTAATAACGAGTCACAGGGCTTATGCCCTAAAAAATATATACAAGTAAGTGCTCGTGGCACGTAAAAGGTCTAAATAGGTTCAGGGCCTATGGGCCCTATTATAATAGTCCACAGCATGGGCTAAATGCCTAAACAATTGGACCCACGTCCGAGGTGCCCCCATTACATGAGGTTGCATGGATGGCGGCAGGTCTTCTATCTCTGCCATCGGGATTGTGCGAGTGAGTGCAGTGAAGTTTCACTCAACTCGTCTAAGGACCCTCTCAGCCTCCCCGGCTGGGAGGTTCCTTGCTACTTCTGCTCCCCCGACGGTGGCAACTGCGGCTTCTGGCTGTGGACGACGCCTGTTTCATGCATAATCGGTAGGTCGAATGGGTCCCACATCTGCATGCAACAAATGTATACCCGTCAAATACTCTGGCATACAAAAAATGATATATATAACAAAAATGACATAAAAATTACATATGAAAACAAAAAAAACTACAAAGGTGGAGACTTACCCATCTCCCCTCAATCGTCACCAAAAGGCACAGGTATCTCAGGATCTCTAGAAAAATCTATCCCTGCATATGGGTAATCCTTGATCACAGGGATCTGTTGTGACAGCCATGCAAAGAAGTCATCATCGAAGGACTCATTGGTCCTTCCACCACCCTGTCGTGGCAGTAATACTTCCCATATACACACTGCAGGAAAAGAGGCCTGATGTCCTCGTACTACTTCTCGAGGAATAAAGCTCAGAACGCTCTCAAAGAAGAATGAACACAAAATCGTCCCAAACCCAAAGTTCCTTTGTGTCCGTTGTCGGCAATCTATCAATTGCCTCTTCATGAAATCGAGCAGTGTGGTACTCCAGTCAAAAATCTGTGCATTCAAGCACTGGATAGCACAGTTCATTTGTGCGCGATACGCCTGATGCAAGGCTGTTGAACCAGTAATCCACCCAATCAGTAATAATATTGCCTACAATGATAGGTTACTGATCTTACTGATGGGTACCTGGGAGCTCACACATTTAGTCCCAGCCTCACAGTTCTCGGCTATCAGTTCTGATATGTTATTCGGTCCCACGGGAAATGTCCTGAAGTTGACTGGTTCCCCTCTCCTTGAGAGGCCAGTCAAAAAGTAGATATCCTCGGTGGTGGGCACCAGTGATTGCCCCTCTAGCATGAAGGCCTCTGCATCAGGGTGCCAGTAGTCAATCAAGGCATTCAGTAGCCTTGGTTGCGCTCACATAAATGGACACAGGAAGAACTTAAGTAAACCACATTGCATCAACACGACCACGACATTTGGATCTTCCACGACCAACTCACTGATTCCTTCATGCTCCCTCTCCCTCCACTGGACATACATCCTGCCAACACAACAAAGTTCAGGGGGGTTAGTAGGCTATTTGGTTCTTTTTTCTATTAAAAAGGGGGTCCATGCACTCTGTTTAAGTGACAGTTGCATGTACACATGGGCATTCTTTACTCTGCCTATGGGTACACGTGGCCTCTCCATAGACAGCCCGTGTGGACCTAGGGCTGACCTTTTTAAGGTCGACGCCCACCCAAAAAATGAACTTAAAGGAAAAATTGAAGAATTGAATAACTATATAGGGGAGTTTGTACTTACTTGGTCCAAGCAGAAGTTCATTTAGTCCACTGTAGCTCCCGAAATCATCATTTTTAGCAAAGGGGGTCTTTTGGCTCTAGAGTCAATTTCCAAATCAACAATTGTGATGAGCTTCCAGCTTCTATTTATAGACTTTTTGGCCTCTTTTTGTCACTTTTTTGGCCTCCCTTATCAGTTTCTTTATACCAAAAACCATTTAGAGTGATTTAGGAGTTATATGGGAGGGATTTGATCGGGTATTGGGACACGTTTTTTGAGTTTTGAGAAAATTTTGACGGTCCATGAAATTTTTTCCAAGAATCAACTTGAGCATATAGGTTAGGTTACTACCCCGACTTTTGCGTCTCGTTGTCTTTTTCCTCTGCTATAGGATCGATCCCATCAGGTTGTGACACGAAACCATCATATCTACTTTAGAAGTGTCACAACTTGGTGGTAGAGCTTACTAGAACAAGGATTCCCTAGGTAGGTCTTGGTTGCATTATGATGTCCATGCCGTCTCTAAAACACTGTAGGCTCGGGAGTCCTTATAGTCTTTCCTGAATATGATTTTGAGCCTCATTTTCATGATTCTTCTTCTCTCTTTGTCTCACCTTCAGGACTCCCCAAAAATAATGGGTCTCCTTTTAAGCCCTTTTCAGACCCTCTAAACATGAAAAGATTGTTGAGCAATCTTGTGGCCTTTCACGCTTATTAAACTGAAATTTGAAGTCATGTTTGTCCGGTGGTAGTTTACCCCTTTTTCGGTCTGGATGGTCAATTGTACGAACAAAGGTATACTCTATAGAACTTCTGTTCTTTACAAGAGTACTCTCGGGTATAATTTTACCCCCTTTTTGGGCCTGAGGGACTAAACTTACGAAAAAGAAACCCCCACAGAGTCCATAGTTAAGCTCTTTTCAGACTCCCTAAAATTGAAAATATCACTGAGTGACCTTATTCTTTCACACTCGTTAAATTGGTACAGAAGAATATTCCTAACGGAGTCCATAGTTAAGCTTTTTTCAGACTCCTTAAAAGTGAAAAAATGGTTGATTTATCTTGTCCTTGTCACACTTGTTAAAATGGTTTTGAATCGACATCTAATCGATGCTAGTTTACCCCTTTTTCGAACCGACTAGACTATCTTTGAAAAATGTACTCCAGTGGAGTCTCCTTTTATGTTTTTTTAGACTCTCTAAATATGAAAAACCACTGAGCTTACCTTCTCTAGGCTCGTTAAACTTACATCGAAGGACGTTACCATTGTGTGTTTTATCAACCACATTTGCATACCTTAGCCACCAGCCTTGTAGCAGTTTTCTTTTGCGTCTTAACACCTTTGGTCGCCAGAGGATTTTTCCCGAGTATCACTTTACTAGAACATCATTCTTTTCCTTGTTCCTTGAACTTGTATGTTTGCAATACTCATTCCTCCATTGTAACGTAATCTTTCTTTATTCCTTTTTCCATAATTATCGAAAAGAACAAAAAAATCAAATATACCCCAAAAAGAGGAAGGGAAAAGTATTTTCTTTATTGGCAGCATAATGAGTCGCCCTTGGATAAAGCACATATGTCTGTTTTTTCATCAGACTATGGGATGTAGTACGACCATAGGAATCTTTTCTCGCTATATAGATTTATGTCCTCCACCATTTGGTTATTCTTCCAAACATATGGAGAGTTTGCGTTGCCTCCTGCTTCGTAGACTTATGATTAACATACATGCTTCCTGAGTCTCATCACTTGTCATGCTATTGTCTAAGGGAAGTTTGTCACTAAGCCTGATTCAGCCCCTCTGCAATGTGTCTCTTGTCCGCATACCCGACCATCTTGAACATCCAATCAAGTCCTTGTTTGAAATCACTGAAGCCTTCAGTCCGATCATCAATATTATCAAGTCCATGACCGACGAGCCATCGAAGACCTCTGGGTAGTGTATTTGTACACTCATATTACACTCCTACCTAAGTTTTGGAAGATTTTGAAGTTGTTTCTTGAGCTCTGAAGATCTCATCTCCAACCATCAGGCCGAATGAGCTTCTGGAAGATGGATACTCTATATGTATATCTTTTTTATTTCGAGATGTAGCTCCACTGTGTATTGTTCGTGGATACTCTTTATAGTTATTTGACATGGATCTACAGTGTATTTTATTGGTAGACATGGTTCTATTTTATCCTGAGCATGGGTATTCCTGCCTCGGTGAGACATTTGTTATTTTGTAGACGGCACCTCCCGGTTCTTGATCCTTGGGCTCAATTGTTCGACACATTAGTAAAGATTGGTAATGTATTTCGGCCATCAGATTCTCTTCTGACCTCACACATTAGGGGGCATCTGTTATAACCCTAAATTGCACCATACATGCTTACCTAGTATCAAGCCAACTCATATCCTTTCTTTGCTAAAAACATTGCTGAACAACTCTTTGAAAATCCTCTTGTGTAAAGGCCCACGCGCCCTAACCTGTTACTACATGCATGTACACGCTGGCTGACCCAAAATAGCCCGCTTGTACCGACAAAAGCATGAAAAAAGGAAAGTTGTTGATGGAAAAAAAAGCTATGGGTGAGTTAACTAAAACTCCCGGCCATGCATGACCGAGGGTTCGTCCAAATACCTAGCTCCTTCTAGCCTATAAAAGAAGGGGTAGGGGTACCATTTGGAAAAAGGAAGAATATAGCAAAGAAACTCTGCCCATTTATGTATTCCATTGTCCCAACCCTTTAGCCTTTCCTAATGCCAAAGGAGATTTAAAGAAAAGCAGTTGAAGGAAAGTAGAAGAGGAGCCCAGGATCAGGTTCAAGGAGCGGTGGCCGGTCTCAGCTTTTGTAAGTTGACTCATTTTAAGTAATAAAGAGAATGCTTTTCCCATCCCAATTCATGAAATTTTTATGGTTTGATTAGTTTATGTCTGATTTCTAACCTGTGAGTATATAATAAGTATGCATGCATAGTTGTTTCTGGTCTTGAATGTAGGTCAGCTTTGGAAGGAGTATTGCGAACAAGTAATCAAGAACAACGGAGGATCGACATCAAATGCCGGTAACGAGGTAGGTTGATCTTTCCATGAATTTACTAAGAAAAGGGGATTTAAATCTAGGGATGAAGGTAGAAATTAATTTCTATTTGGTCATATCTACATGCAAAGTTTGAACTCTATTTGCTAGTTCGTAGGGTGTTTTTCCCCAACAACAAAACTAGAGTTGTCAACAAGTGTTTGGAGACTTATTTGAGATGTTTTTCCTCTGAAAGGAAAAATCAATGAGATCAATGGTTACCATTAGATGAATGGTGGTAACACACTTCTTACCATACAACTAGTCTCATGACTCCTTTTGAAGTAGTATATGGAAAAAATCCACCTTCAATTCTCTCCTACGTGTCAGGTGTCTCGAAGGTCCAGGCGATTGACCAAACACTTACAGTTTGAGAGGCTATTCTCCGTACCCTCAAATAGAATTTGGTCATGGCTCATAATAACATGAAGCAACAAGTCAATCAAGGTCACTCAGAACGTCAATTTCCTGCAGGAGACTCAAGGCTGACCATTGTTAGAAACCGGTGCCAAAATTTTATGGTCCTTATACAATTGTCAAGCGCATGGGACATGTGGCCTATCAATTAGATTTTCTCAGTCCTTCTAAGTTCCATCCTGTTATTCATGTATCCTTCTTAAATAAGGTGATTGGAACTAAGTGCCAAACTCAAACCATCCTTCCCGAGTTGGATGAAGAAGGATCCATCTGGTTGCAACCACAAGCAGTTTTGGACCAACGTAAGCGTCGTCTTCATCAGTGCACCATAAAGGAAGTGTTAGTCTAGTGGAAATACACAACTCTAGTAGATGCCACCTGGGAGCCAGCTAACATCCTACAACAATTTCCTCATCTCGAGCCTTGAGGAAAAGGCTGATTTCAAGGGCTAGGGCATGTTAGAGACCTAACCTACCTAACCCCTCAAGTGGGTAGAATAATATATTTCCATGTAACAAAGGTCAATATTAATAAGGCCTAGAAATAAGGAGGAATAACTCAAATCTAAGAATACCTCATAGAAGATTCCACTTCTAGAAGGATCTTCCTCTAGATTGTTCTTTTGGATAGATAGATTTTGTATAAATAGGAGTAGAGGGTATGAGAAGTTGTCTTGAAGAATTATTGTAGAGATCTGCTCTATTGGAGGTTTCCCCCTTGAAGAGGCAATTCAACCTTGTTTCCTATCAATAAAGGTATAATTCTGGTGTTGTGGTTCCATATAATGTGTTTTTCTATTGTTATCTCTGCAACATTTTTGTATTTTGTTGTTATCTCGGTGTTATTTTATGCATTTTTTCTCGTCTTTGCTAATAAAATAGATCTGGTAGCTTACACAAATTGCTCTTGAAATCAGTGAAGGCATTCGACAACAAATTTAAGTTTTACAAAAAGATGAGACTAGTAGCATTCATGAAACTGGGCATATATAGAAACAATCGAATCTCCAGCTAGAACAATAGGAAGAGGTATTTCTTTACGACTTTAATGACACTATGGTTGATTATCTAAAGTCTTTGAGAAGTGCATATTTCAAACCATTCTTGTTTAGTGGATGTTTGTACTACTGTATTTTTGAACTACACTCTTCTATGCCATGGATTCCTTATTTTTTCTGATACTGATCAAGATTTTCACCAGTTAACCAATTCCTTGCATGGATTCATTGGAAAGTTTATTACACTTGATCAAGCAGAAATTTCAGCAAGTTAGGGTAGGATGAAATAAGCTTGACACATGAGAAATAAATTTTTCATTTTGAATTCATTTGCAGGTGTGATATTTCATTTTAGTGTGCTTTGTAGTATTTGGATGTGTTACCACTCAAATGTGCACCATTGAAATTTTATCTCCTTCGCCAATTTGCGCCAACTTTAAAAAAACATATTTGAATCTTTTTCCATTCCCATATCCTCTAAATTATTTCATCATTCTTGATGAGATCTTACTGTCGATTTTTGTCAAAACTCCCGTGATTGTTGTCCAAGTTTTCATTATAAATGTCAGAGTTCCTATCATATTCTGCCCAAGAAACACAACTTATTAAGACTTTTTATCCTCCTAAGACCTCATTTACTCAAATGTATTTGCATTTGTTTCAATTTCCAAAGCCTAATTATATAAATTATTATGTTTTAAAATCATAATAACTGCCTACCCATTTCCTTTAGAAATCATAGTTCATACTTACAAAAAAGGATTTGAGCAACATGGAATGAAATGCAAAGATCGCGTTCTTTATTTTCTAGTTGGGATAAAGCTATAAATGCTTACTTCCTTTGGAATCCTCCATAAGGAACACATGCTAGAAATTTATGAAAAGAGATGTTACTGCCATTGTGTTTAGTAGTCAATATATTATAAATATGATATGTTTTCTTGTTGATAGTTACAAACAGAGTAGTGGCAGAATACATGGGTGAAGTCTTGAAAAATCCCATTGTTGGGTTTTATATGAATCGAGATGTTTTGTGTGTTGCATTGGGGTGACTAGCATGCTTGTTTCAAGAAATCATTTTATGTATACAAAGGAATAAAGATCAATCATGCATTTCGAGGTTATATCAACAAAGATTAGTTTTCTTTGAATACTCCAAAACAAATCAAGCATGCAAGAGGTGGAAAGCAAAGCTCCTTGAATTTTTTTTTTGAAACTTTGTTGGGCACCTGTTGGAGTGATAAGGTGGGGATTTCCTTCATCAACACAATGATTATCTGTCAGAGATCTTCTGGTGGTATTTAAATAATTTTTTCTGAGAGGGTAATGCATGTTTGTTGTAACTATGATCATACAATGATGATATCATCACCTATAGAGGTCTCCTACAACATTATGTGATCACCAAATGTTAATGAGTTCATGGGATGCAAACAAGACAATGAGGATTTGAAGAAACCTTAGTATTACTTCCATAACATTTCCAAGCATTCAAGCATCTAAAAACGAATTCAAGCATACAAAAAGGCACAAAACAGAGTACACAACCAGTTTACAGTGCAAAGACAAAGTGATTCATCAGAAAGCATATTTTCTGTGGCAATTTAAGTGACTATTGTGACCTCAACTAAACATGCCTCACTAATTAATAAGTGCACTCCTATTTTAAATGATAAGGATGCAAATAATAACATTGGTTCTTTGGTTTTAATTGTAAACAGACGATGTGAACTCACAATCAAAGGCACTGTGAACTCACAAACATCAACATTGCGAACTCATTTCCTATAGAATCTTCTTCTAAAGATTTGATCGTAACTCTAAAAGGGTGATGTGATTTTCTCTGGAATTTTATATGGAGGAGATTTATATCCTTCTTGACTTGCCCACCCAATTTCAGCCTGACCCAGTTTGGAATTTGAGAGATACAATCAAAATACTAGTGTGTTGCAAATTCGCGCTGCAAACTCTATGTTTTGCATAGTTGTTGGATATTATCCTTGTTTGGAGGTTGACACCTGTCAAGGAGGGTTCAAAAAACTTCTCAGAGATCATTTAGATGCTAAGGGACACCTGCACCTAAGTTTTAGCTCCATTAAATACCTCATGCAATGAGTTGGAAACAATTTATTAATAACTTCCAACAACTTCCTGAAAATTAGCAGTTTGTTGGATTCTTGTCTCTTTGATTGTTGCCACCTCTTTCCAAGGCCTAGAATCCTATGCAAGAGGGGGAATTCGAATTGTAAATATGGCATTGAAAACCTAGGATATAATAAATGAATTGGAAATCATTGAGGGGGTTGGAATGGTTGAGATGAGACAATTTTTGTAATGTACTAATGTAAGAGAGCCAACCGTGGATTTTTGTGTATCAGACTTGAGAATTTTTTTCTAATAGAAGTCATCTTATTTCCTTCCATGTTGCTTCTATCTTACTCTAAATTTACTGTCATTGAATGTTTCAATTGATATTTTATAGTTGTATTTCAATGGAGGTTCGATTATGATGTTGTTATAATTGTTCTCAGAGTTTAATCTTTGATTAAAGAAGTTCTCATGTCTAAAGATATTTCTTCATTGGTTTGCTAGTAATTCCTGATGCTAATAGCAGATTTACTTCATATTTATCACTAAAGTCTTCCTTCTATCCACCTTACTCTTTAAAACTATGATCTAAGTTAGACAATACCTCATTTGTTGATGCATCTTATCAAGAACTTTCCGTGATTTACATTGTTGGGATGAGTTTTATCCATTTGAAACTTTATCTTAAAACTTGCCTTACAAACCTATTGATGGGTACTAATCTTACACTTTAGCAGTCAAAGTGTGACTTTCAGTGCTAATAGGATGTTCTATCTTTCAATAAGGAGCGGAGGTGCTCTCAGGGATACAAGTTGTAGGAATCAAATAGAATAGGGCCACTGGAACTGCCGAGGTTATCGGAGCCTCACAGAGAGGTATCCATCTCAGTTGGATCCAAATGTTAACATTGATATTTTCATAATAAAAGTTTATCCAAAATAACATATGTGGCAAGGAACTATTGGACATACCAACTACACTTAGAGGGGGGGTGAACAATGTACGGCTCTTTTTCCCAAAACTCCTTAGTTAAAAATCACCATTAACTCATTACTTATTGTTGTCATTTATAACCAGTTAAATGTCAACACATATCAGAAACATATATCAGCAATATATCATCAACAAGTCATCACCACAAGGAACACAAAGAACACAAGATGTATGTACAATTTATTTTTATTACAGACTTCAATCCTTGGGGTTTTTCAACAATAACTTAATAGAGTACAACTATACAAGAGCACCAGATATGTAATGCAAGATTTGGCTTACACCCTCAACACCAACTAAGATGAGGAAACAATCCTCAACAAATATCAATTTGTACCATAAACAAGTGCATCAACCATGCACCAACCTGTGCCAAACAACCTGTAATCAACCTGTACCATAAACAAGTGCATCCAACCATGTACCAAGTATATATCAATAATGTTTCAACTACTCATCAACAATGACTCATCAATGTGTACCAACATCATCAACTATACACCTCATGTATGTGCTAACTCATCAACTACTCGTCTCAACCATGACTAGTTTTGGATTAGTCAACAACCCTAACTTGAAATAATCATAAATGTGTACCTGTAATGAATAAATATATGAAAATTATATGCAATGTTATTCAATTTATTTTATGCAATTCCTCGAGGTTTCACTACTTGGAACCTCTCAAAAAATGAGTTATAGAAAAAATGACAAACCTTGCTGAATTCTGGCTTATTCTAGTGAGCGACCTTGTAGAGCGTGTACCACATAAAATATTTGTTGAATCGATCTAAAACTGTTAGAAATAATAATAAATACTTTAATATAACAAACGCAATTTTTCTCATGTAGTTTGGATCTGTTATGAATAAGTTATGAACTTTTTACTCGAAAACACTTGTTTTAGACTAGTTTCAGGACTAGCCACAAACCCTATTTTCCACAGAGTGTATCTCAAAAAATACAATGATCCACAAGATGAATATTTTACCACAGATACTTGGATATGTTTCCTCAATGTCATATCAATATCACAATCTGAATCATTAGAGAAAATATTTTATTATGAAAATGGGTAGATGACCTGTAAATAACATACCTTAGAAAGCATCATGAAAATAATTTATCCCCCCTTGAATTTTGGCCCTATTTTATTCACCTTCCCTATGAAATTAGTCTTATATATCCTTTGGTTACCTCATTCACCTATACATATTCAATATTTTCAAGTGTTTCACACCAAAAATGCTCAAGAATCTCTCACAAGAAGCTCTCCATCAATACTCCAAAACATATTCTCACAAGAATCTCTCCATTGATCCACAAAAAAAGATGATATACAAGAGACCATTGTTGTCTTATTTATAATTTCATCCTCTAGGTCACTTAACCCATTTTTAGGTCACTTAACCTATTTCTAGGTCACTTAACTTATTTTCCTTATTTTAGGGTTAACAACTTTTCATAAATAGAAATTTATCCAATACTTTATCATTTGCATATTCCTTCTTGATTTTGTCACCTTACTTTATCATTTCTTGATTTTGTCACTTCTCTTTATTATTTTAATAATCCACCTTGACTTTGTCACTTTACTTTATCATTTAAATAATATTAACCCATTTCTAGGCCACTTAACCTATTTTCCTGATTTTAGTGTTAACCACTTTCCATAAATAGAAAGTTCTCCAATACTTTATCATTTAAATATTCCTTCTTGATTTTTTCACCTTACTTTATCATTTATTGATTTTGTCACTTTGACTTCTTTGACCTTGGGGGCTTCAAGTCTTCTTGTGGGGGTCCTTCATCTTCGTAAGTCCATAACTCTCAAACCATGAGGAGTTATGTGGCATTCCACATACCATCGGAAATGGCATGACAAGCACTATCCATATAGGATAGTTTCACCAACAATTTCCTTGATATTCATCTCATTGTTCCACATAAAAACATGGGTCCTCCAACCATTCTTCTAGGATAATTCAATCTGCAAAGCGTCTTCTCGTGAGATCTTTCACCATAAGGGGACTGTTATCACTCAAGGAAACTCTCTTAGGTTGTATCACAAAGATGCCTCGTAACTTAATTAATTTCTCAATAGTGTATAATATTCTCTTAATTGGATCAAGTCAGATGACTAAATCAGACCTGCTCTCTTAATACATGCATAAACATAACTAGATGACAAGGCTTTTAACTCTCAATGTTCAGAGGGTTTGTAACTTAAGTGAATGTATGGAGAATTCTTACTTTGCCAACAAACTCACACATAAAGATATATGAATGTCCAGTCACAATGAGTAAATATATTTTCAATTCAACTCATCAAATAAAAGATAAGATAACAACTATTAGGATTTAGACAAACATAATAGACACGAATTAAACATCCATGTGCAAATATATAATAGACAGAGAATATATGAATCTGAACAGGTAATGAAAAAGAAACTTGTATTATTTGGTCTGCAAATGAGAAGCTTAAGTACAGAGTGTGAAAAAGTCTCCAAAGTCGAACCCCTTACATCTTCATAAGTTCTTTTCTTTATATCCTTTACAAAATATATCTCAATCCTAAGAAGTTGGATCAAGTTTACTAAAAATACAAAGTCAAAGCAGTTACACAAAACTAGGAATAGATTCTATGTTGATGGTCAAAATATTTATCCTGATAATATCCATGGTCTTTGATAGCTGTGCAAGTTTTCATTGACTACTGGATGAAGTCGAAATTTCCATCTTGACAGAACGACAATATTTTGGCTAAAAATAGACAAGAGATTTGATTTTCTTCACCTTGTTGGTGCCTCCAAAACTAGAATAAAATGCTAAATCTGATGCTCATAATTATAACCCTTTCTTAGAAACCATTCTCATACCTTCTCGACTATTAGAACTTGGATTTGTGCAAAAATAGTGCCACTCTTCCCTTCTCTGTGCTTTCGGTGGCTAAGAGACTGGAATTTCTGCTAAATAAGTTGTCGAAAGCTCTGCTTTCGGTGACTAAGGAGACCTGTCAAAACCCGATTTAGTTGTCGAAACTGCAGGTGGCTCAAAATTGTTTAAGATTCCAAAAATGAGTTTATTTTGACCCTGTCACTCCTCCAAGTATTCATTTAAATTCGCAGCAGCCTCTGCTAGGGTTTCAAATCTAGAAGGCATTCTTAATTTGGATTTCTTCAGTTTTAATTTTGCCTTCAATTGCTTAGTCAACTTATATATTCTTTTGTTTTCTTTGAACAATTTCTTGTTCTTATTCTTCATTTTTACATGCAATTTAGCCAACTTTTCAAGTGATTCCCTTACCTCAGCAGATGTCTTTGCCAAGGCTTGGTTCTGGGCTTTGATGACTCTTTCTAATATCTAAAACTTTGTTATCTCCTCTTAAATCTTTTTAATCTCTAATATATTGTTGACTACATCTTATTTGGATGCCACAAGAACTTGAAAACCTATATATTCAACTGTAGGGGCTTGAAGATCAGGAAATTCAATTGCAGGGCCTTCTATTGTAGGGGTTTCCATAGTTTCAGATTCAGAATCTGAATATGGTAGGTTAATCACGTTTCTTTTAGGATCACAGTCTAAGTCTTCCATTGCTTGCTCGAAGTCCAGTTTCTTCTTTACTTTTTTTAACTTGGGGGAAGAACCTGGATCTTCTACCTATGCTGGAGATAGGGCCCTTCTTTTCCTTTTGATGTTGTTGGGTGTGGAGGATTTCTTGTCCTTTGGCTCAGGTTCTATTTGGAATTCTCCCCAAAAGAGTAAAAACCTCCATGTATTGTTTCTCCTCTTCAACTCCTCAAGTATTATGAGATTGATAAGACCATGATGAAAGAGCATGCCCTGCATTTGGTTTGGCTTGGCCTGAAATTGACGTGCCATTTTGGTTAGGATCCTATGGAGATAGTAAGGAAAATTGAGAGGGGTCATGTTAGTAAAGTGATTCATGAGTTTGAAGTGGTAGATCATTACTCTGCAGTACCTGCCTTCACACGTGATGTAAACTTGTATGGATTTCAAAAGATGTTTCCACTTCTCTTCCAAGTAATACATAGGGTCATCCTTGTTCCAAGTGATACACTTGTGCTTTGGCCTCAATTAAGACCGAAATTCAATGTCTTTGGTGATGGTTGTTTTGAACCATCTTTCACCTATGCCAGGGATCTCTATGGTTATTTCTATTAGAGCTTCATAGACCTCCATATCCATTGTCCCTACTTTAGCTTTTACTCCATCAAAAGACAAAGCAAAGGCCTCTACAACTCCTTGGTGAGAGCCCTAAAGCTTCTCACAAAATATGTAACATCTATCCTCCTTAAACATTTGACACACCTTAGGGTGTGCTTTCAGATAGGCTGTGTCACTAAGCTCCTTTCTAAGAATTTCCCCTCCTCTCCTCATCTACAAAAAACTATTCAACACCTGCAAACAATTTAACTATGAACACTAAAGTCTGAACAAGGCCGAGTGAAGGGTTTGAACATCTTATCAGAACGATGAGAGATCTCGGGAAGATGTTGAGCAAAGGGGTTTAGGTGAAAACGATGAAATTCTAATACAGTCAGTGAAAAGAAAATTGTCCAGATAGAGGGATTGGAGGCCATGCAATCGGTTACAGGGCGGGGGCTTCATGTTTTGATGAGTCGTAGATTCAAAAATGCTGGCGTGGGCTCCCAATTTGGAAAATTGGGGTTTTAAGTCATGATAAAAATCTTAATCATAACATAAAACGAACTATCCAAACCTGAATCAAATCTCTTCTAACTGATTTCGGTGGCTATTATTCATCATATTGTTGTACTTGAGTCGGTTGAGAATCCCGATTTGACCCGTTTCTCTTTTTTCACCTCCTGTGATTTCGGTGGCTTAGAGCACCCCAAAATTCCTATTTTAGCCACCGAAAGCCCTAGTTTCGGTGGCTTGCAGTGCCTTTGAAACTCGTCTTTAGCTGCCGAAAGATTTATTTTCAAAACTTTGTCTTATGAAAATATAGACTCAAAAACCTTCTAAAGACCAAACTAAAATTCAAACTTGGAAAGATTTTATCTAATTTTCTAAAAATTTTAAATCTCAAGACCATCCTATCACCTAATGGACAAAATGACTGAGTTATTTTGAGGAGATAACATTTGGCTCCTATTGGGGATGAAAACATTCCTGTGTGGTTTCAATAAATAAAGATCTGATGCCTTTCCTGGAAAAAACAAAAAGAATCAGAAACCTAGACTCTAGTGTTCTATTGGGCATGGAGTTATTTTGCGAAAACAAAAACTAAAAAAAAAGGATATTTACAAAGTAAGGTTGTGAAACCTTAAATGAAGTAAAGTTTGAGAAAACACCCATTCATTGGGCCACCAAATACCTCTTCTCCTTCCAAAATTTTCAAATTGAAAGTGTTATTAGCTGCAACTATGTGATCCCAAATGGTCATGTCCATAATGAGTAGAAGTTGACATGCTTGCCTTTAGCCTGCTCTGCTTATTCAACAATCAAAAATTGAAATAGTCTACTTTCTCATATGAAGAGATTATTTAGCTGCCTACTCTTGAAACTTGGTCATGTAAATCCAAACTTACATAACATCCATTGGAGCAACCTCAAAACTGAGATGACCTTATCTCTATCACTTCTTAATAGAAAGTAACTGAAAGACATCAACAATGACAAATAAATTTTCAGAAAGGCATGCTCACTGGTGAATGTTGATGAGTAAACAAAATATGAAGTTTTTAGAGGATCTGAAATATACATCTCCATCAAAGCTGCTACTAGGTCTTTGAATCCAAGATCAGAAACATTTTGACTCACAGAAAATAATTTCCCTTGCATGAATGCTTCTTTGCTTGCAAGTAGATATCTTCCTTGATAGTCTTTCTGTTATCCCGAACGAGAACTAAAAAGTTGTTGTTGGCTAAATTTATTGATATAAATATTGAATGTGGATTGTTCTCCCTCTTTCGGAGGAAACCGCAAGCTCAACTGTTGATATGAACCTTTCTGCTCCTCTTCACCATATCTCTATAATCTGAATCCATCATGATGATATGCTAACTTATCATAGCAAACGATTTCCTCTCCAACAATAATGTCTTTGCAGGATATATCAAAACTAAAAATCTCTTCATTGGACTTTTGAACAACAGATTCATAACAAGCATCAATCACAGCATGCACACATTTTTTATTATCTCTCTGCTGAAAAGAAGAACTAGATGAAATTTTAGTAGACAATAAGTCTTCACAAACCTTAAAATCTTCTTCCTCATCACTGTAATGATCAAATGTAGAAGCATAAAGATAAGCTCCTAATGATAAAGATGAATATTATTTTATAGAAGTATCAACAATAGGATCTTGAAACAAATTTGGAAAAATATCACCTTGTCCCTCATCATAATTTGAAACAAAATATTCATAATGAGAAGGAGGATCCTCCTGATGTTCTAGCTGAAGAATAGATAGTTCCTGAAAATCTTGTTCCTTGTGGTTACTACCACTTTCCTTAGTCTGTAAATCTAGAAGATGAGGACTGTCCTTAATATTTGTTGTAGATCCAACTCTGTCACATTCTGATATGTCAATTTGCTCAACATCTTCAAAGTTTTCAGAGGGAAAAATATGATCTCTATGACAACCATATTTAATAGATGCATTTAATACAATGTCAAAAGCATCACCATGGTTGTCATAATGTGTGTTGTCGCAAGAGTTGGTTCTAGGCTGTAATAGAGCCAAGCCTTAGCACATTTTAAGTGAAAAAATAAGTTATCACTTAGAACTTGATTTGGATTGCGTGTAAGTAAATTCTGAGATAACCATGAACCAATTTTGATTAGAAGTTGCCCCTTCCAACCCGAGAAGAATCTCTCGAATATATGTCATGATAGGATATCCAATAAGATTAAAAACGAGCACATCTGTGGGTAACAAAACGTTTTGAGGTTTTTAGAGTTGATGGATTGGACCGAGAGGTAGTCCATTGGGCATGGAGTCAAATGATCAAGAAAATAATAAGAGTGTTTTAGAAATGGAAATCCATGGAGCAGAGGAGAGATAGAAGATGATTACAAAGAGAAGGATTTATAAAAGTATGGCAGCAGAATAAAGAGAAAACATATCAATACACAAGGAACACTTAGCAACGAGTGAATTCCAAGAATAAATCAATGGAAAGAGATGGTTGGGACAGAGCATCTAGCAAAGGATGAATTATGAACCTTGATCTCTGCAAGAAACAACCTATAACCAGTATGCAACAGAGCATCTAAAAAAGGACGAATTCTATTACAAAACAGTTACAAATCGAGAAGAAAAGATAGATGGAGAGATATTGAAACTATGAAAATGGACAAACTCTGCAAGCAACATCACAAGAATCTCTGATGTAGATTAAAAATGGTTCTGCACTCTTTTATTTAAACAGGAAAACAAATTCTACAGCCCAGGAGTACTACTCCTGTATGTATTTTTCCCCTCCCCCTTTTACAAATATTCCTCATATATGTATTGAGGTCGAAATCCTCTCTAATCTAAAAGATAACAATAGTTACAACCAATTCTTAAAACTTTATGCCATAGAAAATGGGCCAAACTGCTGAAAACCGGGTCTGCGGTTATGGATCTGTATATCTCGAATCATGATAGATGTGTATAAACTGAAAGGTTTTTTTTTGAATATGTTTATTCTAAGCAAAAACCTCTCTTAGTTCCCTAAGACCCATTTTCATTTTCCCCAAATCTGCATTTAACAAACATGTGTCAAAACAGGAAAATATGAAATCCGAAAATTAGGGCTCGGAGATGGATTTGATTCTCCCAATATGTGAAACCTGTAGGAACACTAAGAGAGGCTAATGATCTCTGATGTGTTAGACAAAATATCCTCCAATTCTCAAAATGATACTCCAGTTGCTCAGAATCATCATTTGAAGATGATGACTCAGCACAGTAAAAAATGCCACATTTCTGAAAACAAACCTCATCTTTCGAGGGATGTTTGAATACATTAACAAGCTCAAAATGAAATTATGAAGACACCAATGGACATATTAGGATTTTTATATGTTTATTGACTATTCGAACGCGAAAAACAACCTCTCCACGGCTGAGAAAATTGTGTTTTTCTAAAGCAGTTTTGCATATGACTGGAGTCCCAATTTCGGGTTTTCAGTATTCGGGGAAACGAAGCAGTGGTTATTAAAATCTTCACATCAGCCAAATCCTTGATGGAAAAATCCCAAAAATATATTTTGGCTTTTACATTGCACTCTTTCAGGCCTTCGGGTTTCGGGTATCATGTCCTCAAGAGTTATGACATGCAAGGAATCTCGAATCGCAATGGGATTAATTAGACAATAATATTTTTCTTTAATATCTTAATTAATCACTATTAGCAGTCAATATTTAACCTTTCGTGGATTTAAGTGTTAGGACTTCAATAATACTTGACGCAAGAAATCTCGAATCGCAAAATTTCGATGAGATTTATTAATGTTAATCTTTCTTAATCTTTATTTGACCTGGCTTATCCTTTAATACTTTAGTGAATTCGAGGATTGGGGCTCTAGTTATTAAAATGTCTACGTCGGTGAAATCCTCGACGGCAAAAAAACCTGGACTCGTGAGATTTTTCTCCATGTGGTTGAATGCTCGGTGTATGCGATCGTTCCACTGCCAATGATTCCATTCATTCTCCTTGTGACTCAACGGTCGAACATATGGTACATTTCTTTGATTCTCACGTGAACCCTGTCTTTGGATTTTTCATGAGTTGGCTTGTGACTGTTATACTGTTGTGGCATTTGGGGCTGATTTCGGCATTATTTGACTGAATATGACAGGTAGTGAACATTCAGTGATGCGCATGACAGAAAAATGGTCATTTTCTCACATCTACACTTTCAGTAGTTAAACACTATAAATTTTTCTCTCCTAAGTGACCGAAAGACAAAATTTCAATATTTGTTACAATAGAGGCTCCATCTAAGGATGGTGCTTTCTTGCAAAGCACCAAGAATAGTAGACCACGTGCCTTCATCCATTGGGCGACCTGAAATCATCCTTATCAAACTCTGAACTTTATCTCTTTACTTGCACCTTTCCGAAACAAAAAACTGCTTATGCATTCATTGGGCTATGGAGTCGTAATGCTTTATAAAAAAACCATACTAGATTCCAAACTAAAACAGAAAAATATTGAAAACCACTGTTGTACTCTAGTGCTCAAAGTCAAGATTATTTTTATACATCACCTACTCTAACCAATATCACTGCTTTGTTCAAGTATAGGAAAACTTCCAAATCAACCAAGCGAGTATCCGACTAAGAAACTTAATTATACTTCCATATTTGACCAAAAGAATGACAGGAGTAGCTGCAAATTTCAAAACATGCCCTGGGAGAAGGTACTTATAGTTTTGAAATTCAGACTTCAAGAAGTCGGAAATAAAAAATTCAGTCCCCCATTTTGACTCCATATAAACTGCTACTGGATCATAAAAGTCTCATAGAAATACCTCATTTTCCTTCTTTTCCAACTGACTAAAATGTTGTTTCTTGCTGCCTTTATTAATCTGAATGTTGAATGTGGACTGCCTAATATTTGTTGGGGAAACATGCATGATCAACTGCTGATTTGAACTTGTCTGCTCTCCTTCATCATATCCCTATGATCTGAATGCATCACTATGATATGCTGGCCTATTACAACTGACAATTTTAAAGTGAGAAGAAGAGATATGTTCTTCATTTCCTACATTACTATCTTGGTAATGATCAAATGAAAACTAAGTCTGAAAATATGTATCATGAAAAAAATTCTGATCACCCTCTCCAACAATGATATCTTTGGAGGATGTATCAAAGTTAAAAGGATTTTCATTGGACTCTTGAACAACATATTCATATCTATCTTCAACCATAGCATTCATACTTTTGTGATCATCTTTTAGTTGATAAGTAGGATTTGATGAAATTTCATTAGACAACAAATCTTCAAAATCCTCTTCATCATCACTATATTTATTGAATACTGGAGAATCAGAATAAAATCCTGAAGGTTTTTGCATTGAAAAATCAGCAATTTGATCTTGAAACAGATTTCAAAAAATATCACTGTCTTCTTCATCGTTATCAACCTTTACATCAAAATCTAAATCATTATCGAACACCAAACATTCTTTAGGATGGTTAAACATGACAACCACCTCTTTTTCATGAAGCAAAACAGAGTCTACAAGATATTCAAGACTGTGTGGATGTTGCAGATCTATGTAAGCAGGGGTTGCAACATGACTGTTCAGGAGAAGATATATCTCTTCTTCTGTTAAAGGAGGAGGTGGTCTATGCAATTTCTGGATCAAGCAACTATTGTTTTCTTTCTCTTCTGTAGCTTGACCATGATGTTGAATATCTTCTTCTTGAATGTGATCACAAGAGTTCATATCCTACTTTTTTATCAGCCAACTCTTCTTCATACTGATTATCTTCATCGACTTGAGAAATTTATGATATTCCTTCCTCCTGTTCAAGAAGATGTGTTTGATTTGTTTTTCTTATGAATTTTTTTATTACAACAATCTTCAAAAAGTATTTCAGCTGAATAAATTCTTTTACAATGTTGATGAAAAAGTATGTGAAAATCTTTCAATGAAGGAATAATGGAAAGAGGTAAAGATTTATACCAGATTCTAGCATCTCTTTCCAAAGAAAACATAAACACTTTCATGAGGACATCTTCATGATGTATATTTAATTCATCCATGAGCTTCTGGAATTCAAACAAGTGTTGAGCGGGATTGTCGTCCGCATATTCTCCAAATTTAGGAAGGACATCTTCCCAAACTTTAATGTCTAGAATAGTGTTTGGAAAACCATAAACATTTGTAAATTCCAAAGGAGAAAACCTTGCAGCAATCCAAGCGGTGAATGAATCTGACATTTTGAGTCCAGTGGAGTCGCTGGTGAATCATGTAGAGTCTTTGAACTAAGGAGTTGCCAGGTGAATGATCACAGTCAATTGAATTCCTATCCCTTGTTCACCATCAAGAAATAGATCTGAACTTTTTGTTGTATCCCAGGGAATATCACTTCGTCCTCCATCTTATAAAAAGGAGAAAGAAAATGTTGTCGCAAGAGTTGGTTCTAGGCTATATTAGAGCCAAGCCTTAGAACATTTTAAATGAAAAAATAAGTTATCACTCAGAACTTGATTTGTGTTGCGTGGAAGTAAATTCTGAGATAACCATGAACCAATTTTGATTAGATGCTGCCCCTTCCAACCCAAGAGGGATCTCTCAAATATATGTCACGATAGGATATCCATTAAGCTTAACAGCGGGCAGATTTGTGGGTAACAAAAAATTTTGAGGTTTTTAGATGTAGCACCCATCCATAGGATGCTAAGCAATTAACTATTTATTTAAATACTTACACATTAACAATTTTGTTTTAGCATCATTTTATTGATTTTTGTTTGCACATTTCTTCTACATCTTCTCAACAGAGTCCTCCATTGCTGTGAGTGCGATGTTTAC
>ML832203.1:11727-39938 GCA_009831015.1 Picea engelmannii | reverse complement strand
CCCATGACCCATTTCTTAGGCCGAAAATCTAAATGTCGCACTTTGACCGAGGTACCTAGTGACCAAATTTTAGGACATCTACCTAGGTGGAAATTGTGGGCTGAAATTGCACCTTGATCGGATTTTGTGTGGCTATTGGGAAATATCGCTAGCTCTTTCAGGATATGCCCCCTTTACCCCTCATTATAACTGATTATTTCATCCTTCACTAGTTTCTCTTTCGGTGACTTCAGACCCCACTATTGAGTACTATTGGAAAGTCCAATTCTATTTGAGAGGAAGGACGTTATGTCTTTTAGAACACGAGCATTTGTTTTCTTTGATTCCCCACGCGGACAAAACCCACTTATCCACATATATGCTTCTTTTTTAAAAACACTTTATGTATGATGCACTTCTGATTACATTTTTTATTTAGATATATATCGTGAAAGTTCAAAATTTGCAACAAAGGCTCTTGCTTATTTTCTCTCATCACAATTTGCACACATTCACTCATCTAGTCAGACATCATAGGGGAACCACAGAATCCCTGTTGTTCCAAACGCTTGATAAACCTCCCTCCTATTCTAGGGGGAGTTACTAGTATTGCCAACTCATTGACACCACCTTCACACACTCCAGTGAGTGCCACTGTCTTAGGATCAACTTTTCTTGGTTCCACATTACTTGGGTCCACTTCCCAAGGTCCTCCGTCCACTCTCTCTCCTCTACACGGAAGAGGGGGGCCAACTTCCTCTCAAGAGGGAAGTACCAACCCACCTATTGCCCTCAAGGGTCAGGTTCACAAAACACTCACACCATGGCTAGAGCTAATCCTCCCCCCCCCACTACAAATGCCATATTTGGCCTCTATTAACATACCAGATCTCAGCAAACTCACAAATGATCCTATATTGCATGACCCCACATGGCCTACAATGCCTACCAAACTACCTTCAGATATCCCTAAGTTTGAAGGAAAGGCAGCAAATGACCCTGCCAACCATGTCGTGACTTTCCACCTATGGTGCTCTTCCAACAGCATTATGGATGATTCCATTAGACTACGATTATTTCAATGCACACTCACTGGCCCATCAACCAAATGGTATGTAGATGAAAAATCGGGGTCCTGTGCGACTTTCAAGTTCTTAGCCAAAGCATTCTTGACCTTCTTCCAATTACCAATCCGCCATGACAATGGTCTTGAACTACTCTCTAATTTCAAACAAACCTCAGCCACACATATCCCTGATCACATTCATGAGTGGCATAGACAACGTAGTTTGTGCAAAGCTGAAACCACCAAACAACAGTGTCTTGACTGGTTTCTCAGATCACTTGTCTCTCTCCTCGGTAAGGATGTAGATTCCACCTTCCCTCAATCAGAAGAGGAAGCCATCAGTAAATCTCAACAATGCGACCTCATCTATTCACAATCAGGGTACTTATACACAGTACTTCCTGATCTCCCAAAACTAGTGCCATTCGGTCAAGACAAACCCGGGATGTCTCACTCAGCAGATGGATTGATTGGTAATACCACACACCACAGTCCTCAACCCCAACCACCGCCAATGTATGGAACACCTCAATATCTGTCAACATATGGGGGAACCTCTTATTACCCCCCACCCCCTTATCAACAGCCATACCCTGTTGCTATTCCTCCACCCATCAGTGAGACACCACCGACACCCCCAACACACCCACCTATCCAAACAAGTTCTGGTACCCCCTCTACCTCAACTTATAATCTAAGTACTAGCGAAAGCACCACGCCTTCCTATGTACCTTATGGATTACAACACCCAAAAAATCCATAATTTCCATTCCCTGGTCCTCCACAGCCCATGGCACCCCCACACCCTCACGCTGGGGTGAATTTTGTTCAACCCTCTCTCGTTCAGCAATATCAAAATTTCGAATAGCTGAATACGGAAAATCCGACCCACCCATCGAATAATGCCAAAATGAAAGGCAAAAACAAGAACAATAATAACCCAGGTCAAGATGGGAATCAACCCCAACATAACCAACCTGCTGGGGGCAACCAGAACCAAGGGAATCAGAACCCCTAGGGGGGCAATAACAACAGGCGACAAGGGAGAAATAACAATACTATTAAAACCACCTTCCCTTGTGCCCTTTGAGGTGAGTTCAATCATTATACTCATCATTGTCCCCAAATCACTTATTTTAAACGGCTGAAATACTCGGGCAGTCTACCTCCTCCTCCAGCACTGCCTGCCCCTCCGCAGGCCCCACAACAATACGTGCAACAACCCCACCCATCCGTACTATAGAATCCCATTCCGCACAAGGGTGTGATAAACACCCAACAAGACACACAACCTACCCCACCACAGTTGGGACAGTATCTAAATCCAAACAATCCCACAGATCGTACTATCCTCCTCACCAGTGAGGAAGAAATCCTTCTGCAAACACGTAGTCATCAATACCATGCACCCACTGAGTCTCCTCCCATTCCCACAGAAACAAACCTAGAACCAATGGGACCCCCATTGGTAATCCCTTTCCCTACTGCCGACACACCTCTTCGCATCCCTCGCATTCCATTACGCAGGATTGTCCACAATCCCTAGACTAGGGCGGCTCATAATTACAGTTTGGTCAATGACTTAGCACAATCCACGGCTTCCATGTCAGTCTTAGAGGTTCCTCAAACTTGTCCCACTTAATGGAAATCATTACTTTCTGCCTTGGGGGCAGTCGACCCCGTGGATACCCAACTCATCACATTTGATCTCAACAGCGGAGAACCTCACCTTCCCGCTCTAATTGCTTTTCAAATCCCAGTAAAAATTTGGAACATCATAGTTCATCGATGCATCATTGATGAAGGTTCATCCACATGCATCATGTCCAAATCTGTATGGTAGAAACTTGGTTCCCCCGAACTCATCCCATCTACCATTACCTTAAGAACTTATGATGGACGACCATCATCTCCTGAAGGGCTCTTCCAAAATGTCCCCATAGAACTCGGGGGCAAGACCATTCTCATCAACATTGAAGTTATCGATGCCCCACTCGATTATAATATCTTGTTTAGTCATAGCTACATGTACGCTATGAAGGCAGTTGCCTCTTCCGTCTTTTGAACGATGATGTTCCCCCATAACGGGAAGATCATTACCATTGACCAAGTCTCACATTACAAGCCTAACCCTTCTTCCAACATCGATAACATTCTCCCTCTCATACACACGAGTCATGACGCATACCCACTCATCGAAATGGGTCTCGGAATTTTCAAAGACCCATCATCATTAGGAACTTACCATGGAGCACCACCGCTCCTTCATCCTTCCAATCAAGTATGCATCGTATCGTCCAATGGAACTAACATAGAGGATACCCTTCCTACTCGGGAGGCTTCTATCATATCTGACGTCCCACTGGTCGTAGAGGCCCCCCCTCATGAGCCTCCTATGAACTCGTCAACTCCACTAGTTCATGATTTCACCTCTCCCCAAGGCCATATCCCAATTTGGGAGACAGTTCCCCAAGCCATTACTTAAATTCCCTTCTTTTACCCTCCACCAGGTGTACAATCTTTCCAAGTAGACACAATGCTTACCCTCCCTAATATGGTGTTAGCAATTTTAGTTTGGTATTTACATCCACCATAGATGGTCCCTCAACCATCCCTTCCCCCCCAAACGAAAGGAATCCCAATGACGATTCCCATACTCACTCCCACCATACCCTCTACACCCCCACTCACTACCCTCCCTACCACGGGTGGGGGCAGGCGAAAGAAGAAGGAGCCCAAAACTCCACTTCCCCCATGCATCCAACCTCCTTGCACGCTATGTGAGAAAGATGGACACCAAACCAACAACTGCCCATCTCTACCTAGGTTACAGAACTTGATTCCACACACTTAAACACCATCAATGCTTGCCACTGTAGCCAGTACTGTCACTAACACCCCTCACTCAAGTAGTAAAGGGCTACAAACCAAATTCACTTGTGCCATATGTTCAGAATATGTCCACTATACACACCATTTCCCAACACTACCAAGCTTCCGGCAGACATTAGCCACAGTACGCCAAAGCTTCTAGAACGAACCGAATCTAGCTACATCATCCCTACCAAAAATCACTGACATCCATTATGTCATGGCTTTAGTCAATGAACGTATGAGATTCCCTTGCTCTCTATGTGAATCCTTAGATCATTTTACATACCAATGTCCTATGATCATTGAATATAGGCAACGCCAATTGACCCTCATTCAAACCCATGCGCCCCTCACAGAATCAATGGTTGATCTTACCTCATCACTAGTGATTCTTCATATCATTTCTCCTGAACCCAAGGCACTCCTGACGCCTCCATGGTTCTTGGATGACTTATCTGAGGATTCACTTCCAAATCCCCCCAATTCTCCCATTCATTTCCCTACGGAAATTTTACATCCAACCACCATTGGTACTCCTCAGTACTTCGATATTTGGTTTATGTCGAGCGAACCATCGCAATCTCATTGCATCGTTCCCCCTACTTCTTTATCACCAGGGGACAACCACACGGCGAAAGTCACCGATATCACTCTTTAAGACCCCTTGTATTCCCGTCAATTCCACTGTGACGAGGACATACTCGAAGAGTTAAACACCCCCGACTACCCATGGGATGCACTACACCACAGAGCACTCTTCTTTCCAAAGGAAGCCTCCACACCTCCTAACCAACACCCCATATACATGTTCAAAACCAAGGACTTTATCCCATCAGGGCATATCGACTGGTTCAACAACCCCATTCCTGCTCCTGATGCTTTTGAATAAGGCAACATGGACAACATTTCCCCAACCATCAAAATTGATATTTCCATAAAAAATGGAGTCATCAAGGAAATCACCATTGGCGCAGCTTGCACTCCTCAAGAAATAACAGCCTATAAATCCCTCTTCTAGGAATATCGAGATATTTTTTCCTGGTCATACACAAAAATGCCTGGCCTTGATCCCTCTTTCATCGAACATCGCATCAACACCTGGCCTGACATTACACCAGTTTGTCAAAAACAACGACGGCTACACCCATCCAAAGAAGCTACCATCAAAGCCGAGATTGACAAATTACGTGTAGTTGGGTTCATCTAACCCATCACCTATACATCATGGGTTTCCAACCCTATACCCGTTAACAAAAAATAGGGCATTATCTGCGTCTGCACGGAATTTCACGACCTCAATCATGCATGTCCCAAAGACAACTTTCCAATGCCTTTCATCGATCAAGTCATTGATGACTTTGCAGGCCACGAGGCTCTATCCTTCATGGACAGTTTCTCTAGTTATAATGAAATCCAAATTCACCCAGCCGATCAATACAAAACCGCATTCACTACTCCATGGGGTACTTTTTCATATCATGTCATAACTTTTGGCTTAAAGAATGCTGGCACAACTTTCCAATGGGCTATGACATACATTTTTCATGACCTAACTCATATCATCCTTGCATACTTGGACGACCTCACAGCTCGATCCAAGAAACGCACCCAACATCTTGATGATTTACGGATCATCTTCCAACGGTGTCATCAGTACAACATTTGCTTGAACCCCCTCAAGTGTGTGTTTTGCATCATTGCGGGGTGCCTCCTCGGATTCATCATTTCCCAAATAGGTATTACCGTGGACCCCCTCAAATTCCAAGCCATCACATTCCACCTCCCTAGAATTTACGTCAACTCTAGAGCCTACAAGGAAAAGATAACTTTCTACGGTTATTTGTCCTAGACTACGCCACTTGGGCACATGGTTTCCTTCGCTTACTATGTCACGACATCCCATTTCATTGGGATGAACATGCCCAAAAATAATTTGAAGATCTTAAAACGACATTGTCTAACGCCCCTTTAATTAGTTCACCTGACTATAATCACAACTATATCCTCTACATCTTAGCATCAGCTGTCTCAGTAGCAGGAGTTCTCGTTCAAATTGGCGATGACGATCGTGAGCATGCCATTTACTACATTAGTAAAAACCTCTCAAGGCCACCCTTGAAGTATAAACATGAAGAGAATATAGCCCTTACAGTCATCCTCGCAGTCCAGAAACTGTGTCATTACATTTTGCTTCACACGACTAAAGTCGTCGCAGATTCCAACCCTATGCAATACTTGCTCAGTCGTCGTCAAATTAATGGAAAATTTTCCCGATGGATCATTATCCTTCAGGAGTACGATCTTGAATTTTCAACACCCAAGAGTAAGAAATCTCTCTTCCTCGCCGAACTTGTCGCGGCCTTCCCCTCTGATAATACCAATGCCTCCGTTAATACTGACTTCCTTGGCGAAAACCTCTTTTACATCACTTCGGATGATCCTTGGTACGAAGACCTCCTCGTCTACCTTCGAACCCAAAATTTTGGTAACCACCTCTCACGAGATGATCATCATCATATTTTCCACTAGGCCCTCTGCTATCTCCTCATCATAGATATATTATACCAATGAGGGGTCGACACCACACTTCGTCGATGCTTGACTATTGAGGAGGTCGATAGAGTCTTGAACGACTGCTATAGCGGTGCATGTGGGGGCCATCTTTCAGGAATGTCCACTGCTTAGAAAATCATCCGAGCAGGTTATTTTTTTCCTACATTGTTTCATGATTGCATTCATGTCGTGAAGCGATGCGAGAAATGTCATCTTTATGCCAACAAAGCACAAGCACCACTTGATCTTCTTCACCCAGTCATTACTTCCGCCCCCTTTTGTAAATGGGGAATCGACTTCATGACCTGTAATCCCCCATCCAGCAATGGACACAAATACATTGTTGTTGCAATCAATTACTTCACAAAATGAGTTGAAGCTATGCCCACCTTCAACAACACCACTGACACTGCAACACGTTTCTTCTTTAATCACGTCATATCCCATTTTGGAGTACCACTCCAACTAGTTTTCAATCATGGGAAACATTTCAAGAATGAGATTTTTGTCTAACTCTCATCTCGGTTAGGATTCTCCCACGAGTTTGCCTCACCATATTACCCTCAGTATAACGGATAGGTCGAAGTAGTTAACAAGGTCCTCAAGACCATGTTACAGTGCACGGTTAATAAACATAAAACCAATTGGCATCATATGTTATTTTCCGTGCTATGGGCTTACCGTATGGCCGTGAAAACGTCCACTGCTTTCACACCATTTCATATAGTCCATGGAGTTGAGGCCACTCTTCCCATCAAGTGAGAAATTCCCACCTTACGCACCACAATTGAGATATTACCCGACACTGCTCCATTGGAGCAACGCTTGCTGAACTTAGAGTCCTTGGATGAAGATCGTCAATCTTCATTACAGCACAATGAGGCAGCCAAAAAAAGGTCAAAGGCCACCTTTGATCGCCATGTCAACCGTCGCTCATTTCACGAAGGTGACCTCATCCTTGCTTACGATATCGCTCACGATACCCCTTGTCATGGAAAATTCGAGTCACTATGGCATGGCCCCTACATTATCCAACATTTCCTCACTAAAGGTGCATACATCCTGGCCTCTCCCGAAGACCTCTCTCTCAAAGAACCCATCAATAGGTTGTACTTAAATAAATTTTATGCCTAAGCATAGCCATTCTACTTTAGGTTATTTCTTTTATAGTGTTTTTAATTTCTTTTCCATCCCTCACATATAAACTATCATTTGTGCTATTGACAGATGCTTCCTCCACTGGCCTACCACATCGGTTATGCCGATGTCGCCAGTCGTTGGACACAAAATCTCACTTCGGTAGCTTGGGCCCTCTATACCCCCTCACATGAAATGCTCCACTCTAGCGGCATATGTTTGGTATCAGCCACCAACAACCAAGCCAAATACACTGTCGTCATTGGCCTCCTCGTCGATGCCCAACATCATTGTATTCGTCACCTTAGCATCTTTCTCGACTCTCAACTAGTCGTCCTCCAGCTCAACAATGTGTACCATTTCCGCGATCCTTGCCTCTTTCGCAAATACCTACAAGTTAGACTTTTATCTCGACATTTTGATTTCATTACATTTACACATATTCCAATACAATTGAATCAAATTATAGATAACTTAGATAACATTGTGTTAGATTGGCATATATCACATCAAGATACCTCTACACACACATAAACCATCAAGAACCTGTCACAACATATATATAGATTAGACATCATTTAACACGTGTAAACATCACATAGACCCCAAAAATGTATACTCATATATATATAAATCGGTCCACAGTGCCATCAAAATGTTTACGTACAAATATACAAACATCCGCAGGCCAGTGAAGCACCTCGATACAAAACTGGTGCCACTACACTACAATGGGCTCACCATCCTATATACAAAATAAAAACATACATAGAGTGACACTCAAGGTGCCTCTAGAGAACCACCTCCTACCCCTCCCTCAGGCGGTGGTCCCCCACCCACTACTGGTCCCTCCGGACCGGGAGGTAACCGTCCAATCATAGTAGCACCTGCTATTGCTGCTCGTCGTACCATGGCCCGCCACATCAACAAAACTCCCACACACTGCTCCAGGATGCCCTCATCCTAGATACATGACCACATTCCCTCAGGCACTCCCTGTAGCATCACCTCCAGGCAGCGACGAATATCCTCAAAATCTCCCCCAGCCTCCGCCGGAGGAGCATACGATGGCACATCACCTAGGTCATCAAAACAACGTCTCCTCGCTACTATCTTGTCATCAGCTGGTCTCACCTCGGTGTCCTCACGCCGACGTATCTCTCCTGCCCGCAGTCCTCCCCGTGGAGGTCTCCCTGGCTCCTGGCGAGCCGACGCTCTCGTCAGCTCAACCTCACAACCGCGAGGTCCCACATCTGCACATACAAACAACCAAATGATAGTATCAACATCTATACAAAATACATATGTCATGCTATCTCAAAAATCAACATATCAAACTCATAAACATACCTCGGTGATCAAACACCTCCCCTGGAGGTAACACCATGTCTGGATCACCTCGGAAGTCAACACCAATGTATGGATATTGTAGTATAACCTACGACATCTGCCACCACACATGCGTTGCCTCAGCCATGAAAAAATGGCCACCCTCACTACCTCCATGATGAACCAAAATCATCGACTACCGCCTTAGTCGTGGCTCTCACGTACCAGGAGCGCCCAATAAAATCCTAGGGCGCAACATTGACACCCTCTCCAAAAACCAGGCCACCAATATGGACCTAAAGGAAAATTCCCCTAAGTCGGTAGACCGACATATGTCCAGTTGCCCTACCATCCTGGCATGCAGTGTCAACCCCTAGGCAAAGTGCTCCCCAGCTAGTGCCCTCCCCATAACCCTCAGCTAACCACCACTGATCCACTGAGTCAAAAGGGACCCATACACCCTCACAATCATCACTGCTACACAGTGATTCACTAGAGCATCCATCGCCCTGATGCTCATGACAGAGCCCCACATGTAGTTCTCCCTCAAATAGTACCTCCAGCCCAAGGTCGCTAATGACACATCTACAGGTAACACCGGCTCCTCCATAGGGGAGTTCCCCGAAAAGGGAGCCCAATCAAGGTGATCTTCTCTCCCCGCACCATAAAGAAATCTAGGTCCGAACTCCACATTTGGATCATAAACTACAGGAGATACTCCTGCACCCGTATCAACAAGCACTCAAAGAACTTCAGCAGCCCACAGGCTGCCAAAGTAGTACTAACCCATGACTCCTCAATAGCCATGACATCCCTTGCCTAGGACCAATCCTTCTCTCACCAGCCAACTAGAATCATGCAAAATGATTGCCTGTAAACACATAATACAGTCCTAGGTCAGCCATATTGAACATAAAAAACATTAAAAAAGATACGTTTTACACCCGTCAGCCTTGCCCCCAAGGCGCAGTTGTTTAACCCACAGGCATGCACATATGAGCACTTGTTCACCCCACAGGTGCACCTGTCCATCTCATAGGTGCGCATGCATGCGCACCTTCCCACCCTACAGGCGCGCCTCCATGCGCCCCTGCCATGAACACAGGCGCGGATCACAGCACGCTTGTCCACTACACAGCTGCACACCCATGCACGATTGTGTAGCAAAAAGGCGTACATATCATGCGCACCTTTGTCCCCCCTATGGGCACACCCATGTGCAGCTATCTTGATAATAGGTGCACATGCGTGCATGCATATTTCTGGATTTCCCACGCACTGGGGGGGCCACACCCATAAAACCCCTATACGGCCCTCCGTACAGGCCCTGCCCATAAATGGAAAACCTACTTCTATGCAGGCCGATAAGACTACTAACTTGAATATCACTAGTCCTGAATCGGCTGCCTCGTTCTCCTGGAATCTCCAAATATCCTCTGAATACCTCTCGTCCAGTCACTATGGCAGCAAGTTTAAATGAGGTGGCAATGTGGGCCCTACAACTATATATAGGCCTTTCCACCAAACTTCCAATCACAATTCCAGGAGCTCCGGGTGTCCATTTTTCAATCCGTCTTCAGCCACGAGATCACCATCCCATCATCTACATCAAGACAGTCCCTGGGCTGCTTTTTATCCTTAGCCCCTGGGGCACCATTTTTTCATACCCCATCCAGGTACGCATGCTCATCTTCAAAATTATCAAATAGATGCTTGTATGTTCGATTCTCTTTAGATATTGTTCACGTCAGGTATTTGGTTTTCATGTGTGAAGGTACTTGGGCATCATACATCAATGCAACCCCCTCAAGTATATAATTAGCACTGGCATGTAATTATTCCCTCTGAATCTCAATTTCATATCCAGTCACACCCTCTGACATTTGCCTCTAGGATCCCCATCTCTGGCTCTACAGTACCAACACCTCCATTGCATCTTAGGTACTGTCACCCGGTAGCACTCTCCCCCACATGAGTTGTCCCATTCATAGCACCATGTTTCACTTTGACACTCATGTTGTTTTTCAACCCTTTAGGTATGTGAGTCCTGATAGTCTTACATCATGTCGTGAATCAACCACATACTCCTCCTCATCTTGCTAGCTTTCCGACTGGACTCCCAGGTTATCTCTTCAAGGTTCTATTTTGACTGCACCTCTGTAGTATCATGAACCCTCCATTTCATCCACCAATCCATTTCCCCTCTACAAATTTCCCTCCATTTCACCTACCTCATATAGAAACCCACCCATGGGGCCCCCACCCTTCACCAGTTCTCCAAGAAAATTGCACCCTAACTAGCCCAACCATATTACATTGGGGCACCCATTTTTGTATTTGTACACTCATCCCAAATTATTCTTTATTTATTTGGTACATTGTAAAAATCCTTTGTTTCCAGCATTTACATATATTTTTGTTGGCACCTTTGATGACCTTTTTCCCTTTTTGGCAAACGCAACCCATGTCACCCTTGGTTGGGGCACTCCTTATCATCTACCCTTGTTGACATCATCCATATACTCAGAGTATCCCATAGGCCACTTACCTCTGCCCTCTGAGTTTGTTCACTTTGTCCCACCTCTGGCACACCTTATCCCATGTCTTGTTGTCCCCATGACACTCGACCTAGTTGAATGGTTGCAACCACTTATACTTCACATATACCCCCAACCAAGGGCAGTCTTGAGTATTCCTACATATTTACTTCATCCATGTACCTCCCCCAGTTCCTAACCTCACCTAGTAGATTTCACAAATCCCTTTGCTTCTTGGAATCGCGTCCCCCTTTTTTGTCGACATCAGCATAGTTTCCAGAAGGGCGACAGTATCTTAACTCTCATTACCTTTCCAATGAGAGGTCTCGGATGGCATAGGGAGAACCACAATTTCTCCCTGCTGTCATTGACCCCTGTAACATTAGACTTCAACACTTTCTCATGTTACGGTGGGTCTTACTTTGCAACTATTGCAGTTATTTCTTATATTTGCCGAAGACCTCTGAACCTGGCTAGGCTATCAATGCCTACAGAATCCGTGATATTTCTTACAGATATCACTGCCTACTATTCAGAGTATGTTCCTCCACAGAATTGTCTTCTGCCTTTATAACGACCACCCCCGAGGGCGTTGCAGTTGTATACATCAACACACCATTCCTTTTTGAGTTACATGACACGAGCATGGGGCATGCCCGCCTTGTTTGTACACAGTGTATTTTAACACACCTTATGGAAGGTTGGGTTCTATAGGTTCCCTTCTCCCTCCAACAAGTAACTCTTGACAATCCCACTATCACTCTCTCTTACAATGACACTCTCAGTAGAAGAAACATTGATGAATTTTGGCTATACGTATGCTCCTAACCTCATCCATCAGGGGCCATCTGTTATCACTGAAATTTTTTCCGCAAATGGTTACAAGAATCCAGCATCGTCAGACAGTTATAAGGTCACCCATGGACCAAAATTACCACAAAAGCATTTCCAAAGGGTCAAAAACTATACAACCAGTGATAAAATTAAAGTGTGCTATGATTACACAGGGCACGCGCGCACATGCGCAAAACAAAAACACAGGAAAAGTGCACATGCACCCGATGCGCGACTGTGGTTTCTAAAAGCCACACACATCTGAGAACGACACATTTATGAGAGTGGTCAGCCTCCCACCCATTTCTGGTTCAGCTTCCAAGTTGATTTGACACTCAAATCTAGACTGGATCCTATTGGGTGGCTAGTCAAAGACCTAAAAATGCCCTAATTAGCCTCTTTTCACACTACAAGCTGGTTGCACAATACCTCAAAGAGGTGTTATAAAATAAGGCCATGAGTGCACTTCATTTTTAAGGAATTCAATAGCAAAGTTATGCTGCTACTATTCTCTTGAGGAATCCTCTATTCTCATCAAGAGTATCCTAGCACCATTACATTGGGCAATCCATCTCACCCCTTGAGTGGATTAGCAAGGAATTCTTTCACCGTTTTCATTCAAAGTTGTAAGAAGAGATTATTAGTGGGGTTCCAAGAGCCCTCCCTTGGAGGAAGAAGGGACTCATAGTCCTCTTTCTTCTTGGTGTTTTCTTTCACTGATATAAGCCTTACCATTGGTGACATGGGTCTTATTTGTCTTTTTGTCCTTATGTCCCTATGCTCATTAGTTTAGTTGTTATTTTATTTCTTAGTTTAATTCTTAGTTGTTGTTTTATATTTCTTTCTCTAACCATTTTCCTTACAGCTGTCCTTCTTAGCAAACCCAACTAAGCTTGCAAGCACCTCTATTTTTCTCATCTAGGTGGAAAAAGAGGCGCAACATAATGCAAGTATCTGTCACATCTCTTCTCAGAGATAAGCTGCCACCATTCTAGCGAGTCTTTCACGCTGTATTTTTACAGTCTCTGTACATTTCACACATTAATATAAATTGTGTATTACTGTATATCTTTGCCTCTGGTTATATTTCCGATATATCTTTGTTATATTATTGTTTCTCTTTCAATATCTCTGTATATTTCTGTGTTATATCTCCGCTCTCATTTCGTGCCGAAAATAATCTATATCCGTGGTATTAGAGAAGGTTGCTCGTGATTTTTTTTCAGTGCATGTCCCCCACGACGTCTGAGTATAGAAATTTGGGTCTCGATATTGTCTCTCTTCAGGACAATCTCTCTTGCACACCCAATAAACCCTCAATGGCGTAAGAAAAGAAAAATTATAGAGAAGATGATTCTATCAATCTGTTGCTTGAGAAATCTCTCACACGACAGAGGGACAGAATGATGGATAATTTTTCCCACATCCTTCAATTCTTGTCGATAGAATCAAGCGCGTATTCATCAAGCGACCACTTTGGAGGAACCTCTCCTTTCAAGGTACAGGTCAATTTTGATATTCCTATATTTGAAGGTCAGATAGATGAGGATACCCTAGAAAAATGGTTAAATTTGTTAGAAGGTTATTTCTCTGTTCATAATTTTTATGATAGAGAAAATATTATCTTCGCACTCCTTAAGGCTCTCCCCCATGCCAAACATTGGTGGGAAACTTACTGGGAGAAAAGTTCCACAGAGGATTATGGAATATATGGGGTTGATCCCACTTGGGATTTTTTTGTGGATGTGGTAAAGGAACAGTATTACCTTGTTGGCAACTATGAGGACCAGTACATGAGATGGACCACACTACGGCAAGAGAGGGGCCAAGCAATTTTGGAGTTCACCAATACCTTCCATAACTTGAGCACCAAGTTGGGTATCAAAGACTCTGAACGACATTTGGTTCTGAAATACTGTGGGGATCTACACATATACATCCAAACTAAAATGGATTTCCTGGAAATCTCATCACTCGGCGATTCTTATCAATATGTTCTTAAAATCGAGAAGAAATTGAAGAACCAGGACAAATGGGATTTCGGGTTTACAAATCCGCAACAACCAAAGTATGATAAAGATGGCCCTAACAAACAATCTCCCAAAAACTAGTCCAAGACACAGGATAATAAGGGTCACGAGAAGACAAAGAAGGACACTGGAAAATGGTGTGATTTCCACAAAATCCCCTGGAACAAAACCAATGGATGTCTCTCAAAACAGTCATTGGTGGCCGAGATCAAAGACAATGAGCCGAACCCTAATTTAGAATCTGATTCTAAAAATACTGGTAAAAGACAAATCATCAACACATACCCCACTGCTATTGTCATGACCGTGACAATTCAACCAGAAGCACCAACAAATCCTAAAGAGGGGGAGCACCTTTTTCATTCACGGATGTTGTGAAGGGGACCCCACTGTATTTTATTGTTGATAGCGGAAGCCAGAAGAACCTCATCTCAGCAGAGGTCATCAAATAGTTGGGATTTTTGAAAACACCACACCCACAACCAGACAACATCGGGTGGCTTCACCAGGGACAATATCTTCATGTCAATCAACAGTGTCAATTGGCATACAACATCCAACCCTTCAAGGATGAGGTAATATGTGATGTTTCCCCACTATATGTCTGTGATGTTCGCTTGGGAAAACCATATATATGCCTTGGAGGAGAAAATATTTCAACATGGGTACAAATGAGGATGCTTTTCCTGAACAAATACAAAGACTATTGTCGAACAAGGGAATGAAGAGAGGAACTATTCAAGATGTCACAGAAGGAGGACGAGACCCTTGAAGACTTTGTGGAGTGACTCCAATATAATATACAAAGGTCTGGACATCCATATGTGAGTAATGACATTCTAAAAACCATTTTGCTAAAAGGAGTTAGAGAAGATTGTTTAGATATGATGAATATGCTTGGCAAGGGAGATATATCTAAGGAATACTATGAGGACATTGTAGATTTCTGCAAAATATGTTCTTGAGGATCTACAAGGAATAAGTCAACTACCAAGGATACCACTTTTTCAAGGGTACAAAAATTAGCCAATGGAGGAGCAACAAGAGCAGAAATAGGTAATCTGTTAGAAAATTTCAAAACATAAATGATTAACTCTTTTGCCTCACAAATGGATACTTTGCAGGTCAAATAGAAACAAGCAGAATTAGAGAAAGCATTGTGCATTTTCTGTCTGAATTGCAGAAAGAAACATCCACCAAGGGAGTGCCCACTGAAAAGTGTCCAGGTATGCCTTATTTGTGAGTTAGACCATGCCACTGACCAATTTCCCTCTCTACTAGGTGTAAAAGCATCAATGAAGGAAACTAATGAGGAAGCAGAGGTTGTCTATCTAATAACACAAAGAAGACAATGGAAGCCAAGAGGTCAAGGTATGAACTCTCAATTCTCTCCTCCAACATTTAATTATTGGAACAATCAGCTACCATATGTCCAGACGAATCCCCCCCCCTCCAAATCAAATGCCACCCTCTTATCAGGATCCCAATGCATTGTTACCTATGCCCCAAAAAAAGAATCACTATGGGCAATGGAAGCCATATGGGAGAGGCCCTCAACAACAACTTAGTTATCAAAGCCATCACCAACTGAACCCCTATGAACAACAGTTCTAACCCCTGTACCAGCAACAATAGATACAATTGCCTCCCAATGCCTCACCAAAAAATCCTCCCTTACGACCTGTTAGTAACATTTCTCGTTCGAAGCACAAGAGCGATCAGGTCTGCAAGTGGCGCGATGAGCACCGAATGCAACTCATAGAAGAAATCCATTTCGGGCCTAAATCAAGCAAGTGAGCAGTCTGATTTCAACGGTCAGGATGCATCCAAAGGATCAGATCAACGATTGGCAGGAAATCACGGTTAGCTAAGCTGCGTCGAGGTTAGCGCAATGGATAGCGCCCATATCATGTGCAGGAATGGATGGCAGTCGTTCATCCCAAAGGACACGTGGCACGAGATCTAGTCACGTCGGCTTTTCGGTAGTCACGAGTTCAAAGGGTGAAGTTTTTATGTCATTTTACATCTCGAAGCCCCGAACCTCGACGTGCCGATAGCGCCTAAAGTTGGGCCCACAGTATCGAGGGGCGGTCTCAGCCGTCCATCTAAAATGAACACCTGGCGTGCGATTAGGCTCCCCACCTTTTCACCCATCGTGATTTCTAAGTGCAAGAAGCAGCGCCCTCATATCCCCGATGCATGAAGCAACGAGAGCATCCAGGACTTGGGGCCCACAACATCATCGGGTGAGTTCAGAGCCATCATATCTAGGGGGACACGCGTCACCAACTCAAGCCATCTCGGCATTTCGCTCATCGCGATTTCAAGGGATAGGGACCAGCCCCTTCCTATTCACGAATGCTGAAAGATCCTTTGAGAGTAAACACGGGGTCATGGCCCGTGGTCACCTGGGAAGTAAAAGAGCTACGCAAAGGGGGCCAAAGGCGTCGGGTCCAGTCACCGAAAGGTTCATCGCGTTTTTCGGGTTCCATTTGATCCGACCTCAAGCCTTTTTTTACTTGAAGTAAATGAAAGTAAGAAAGAGTGGTTGAAACCTCCCTTCATGCATTAAGTGCAAGATATGGAGAGCCTGGTCAGCGGTATGCTCGAGAGGGTCTTGTGTACCATTTTTTCCAAAGAGGCCATGCCTAGTCCTCGACTAGCTAGAGGAGGTCTGCACATGCTAACTTGGCTCTTAATAACTCAGCTACTCCCCTTACAGGAGCCATGTGCAGTTAAGATGGCGTCTGACGAAGGATATCTATCTGAATTTGGCTAAAAGGACACCAAGCCTTGGATGACTGAGCACGCCACTGTTAGGCAAATTTTCTGAGAATATAGACTCAGTCTTTGTATTTTGTAATCTATCGATGGTAGAGTGAGGCTACCGATTGTAAAGTCTTAGCAGAAACTCTAGTGCTCTGGTTGTGAATCTGTATGTAATATTTCTTGTTTAATGCCAGACGGTCTTTTTTACTCCATCTAATTTTCATCTCATACTGAGAGAGTTCGTGACCGACGGATTCACACGAATTTATGCAATTATGTTATGATAAAGGATTTTTTGTGGCATCATTGTATTCTCTAGTTTTCTGCATTTGAATGTAAGAAGATCTTGCGTTTATATGTTTTCCCCTACAGTCTGTTAGAAACCTGATGTTTATGACATAACTTTGCATCTCTCTGATACAAGTCTTCCCCCTACTCACCCTTACTACAACTCATTGTCTGAAGTTATCTAAGACCTCACTTGCCCATGCACGCCTGGCCTAGTTTCAGAGTTAGAACCACATCGTTCTAAGTTAACTTCCACTCGATCACCCCATTAAACAAATCGTGACATAAACTGATGGGCGTCGGGCTCTACTCCTGCTGCAATCCAAGGGTGACATCCAACGCTAACATTTCTGGCACCGTTTCCAGGGACGAAGTTGAAAATTTTCCTCGGGATTGAACGACATTGAGCCTATGATTCTGAAGGTGCATCAAGTATCAGAACCTTTAGATATTGCTACTGTGCACTTGGCGACTCCATTGTGATGACTCCACTGTGGCGAACCTGTCGTGTTAATTGTGGCTTTTAGAGGTAGACACACATGGTCTCATCCACAGCTGGCTCTAGCTACACCTGAAACTGATCCAGAGGTGGTTCTTAGAAAAGAAAAGGCCCCTGAAGAAGAAGCTTCCACCGACGAAACAAGTAATCTGCCATCTCCTTCTGTAAGAACTCCTTTTTCTCCTCCTCATTTTCTTAATAGACCTCCTTCAGAGGTTTCCTGTTTCCTGAATTTTGGGAGTGTTCTTGCTGAGTTTTCCCCTCCTGGTCTAGGATTGGAAGGAGAAATACTTGTCACTCCCCTCTCCTCTGAAGTTGTACCTTGGCATAGACCCAGGACTACAGAAGATTTCCTCACTCCTGTACAAAGAGGAAAGTCTACTGATTTGAGCCTGTTAGCCTTCTCCTTAAATCCCCTTTTGTTTCCCATTCCACTCCGAGACTCATTCCCAGTAACCCCTGCATGAACTCCTTCTCCTCCAGGTTCTCCTCCACCTAATATCCATATGGATGGTGCTAATCCCCCTCTAAATAGAATGGACGTCATAGTCTCCGCCAGATACGCCCCCTTAATCCTACCGCATCCTATGAATCCTCTCCCTGCTGGAGATTACTTGAAATACATGCCCAAGTTCATTGGGGAAGGGGATGTAACTGCTAAAGAGAATCTGGTTTCTTTCTACAGTTATGCAGACAACCTGAACATTGAAAATGAAGATGTTTGGATGAGAGTCTTCGTCCAGAGCCTGGATGGTGAGGTCAGGAAATGGTTTAGAAGATTGGCCCCCAGATCTGTTGCTGGGATCGATGCCTTGGATAGTGCTTTCCTGAGGTAGTGGGGTGATAGGAAGGATTTTATGTATTACATGACAGAGTTCGGGTCTTTGAATAAGATGGATGGAGAGTCTATCTCTGACTTCTCCAAAAGATTCAATAAGATGTATAACAAAATCCCTGCCGAAATAAAGCCTTCAGAAGCCTCAACCAAGATTTCTTATGATAGTGTGTTTGGCCCCAATTTCTGTCTTTTGTTGAGAGAAAGAAGGGCCACCTCTTTAGCTCAAATGAAAGATGTGGCCATAGAGGTGGAATAGAATGTATTAGCAGCTGACAGACTAAGGAACAAGGCTGACACAGATAAAAGAAAGGGAAGATCTGAAGCCTCAACTTCTGGCCTGACAGTGCCCCACCCTTAAGTGGATGAGCTAACCAAGATGGTGAAGTCTCTGTCTGCATAGATGGAGAGAATGAAGGTGGAAGGGAGACAAGCATACAAGGGCCCTCAGAACACCAAAAATAAAGGAGGTTTCAGGAGGCTGAACCATATTACTTCCCCAACTGTGCAAAGGGAGAGGGGAAGAGACAGAGAAGATCAGAAGATCTAGGCCCCTTTCCAAAACAATTTTATGGCTGAGGAAGAAGAAGGGGGAACAAGAGAACTTGATCCTGAAATCCATTGCCTCGAAGACACTCCTCCTTTTCCTCATCTCACTCAATCAGCATACGAGGAGTCTCTCATGGACAGTCAGCTAAATGAACTGAGCAAGGAGGGCAAGGCTAGTGGCAGCCAAGGTAGGTATGATCTGAGGTCTAAGAGAAAGACAATAGCACCCGATGTTCCTGAGCAGTCCACTAGAGCAGAGAAACCTGCTAATGAAGTAGAGGACAGTCACAGAGGTAAGAAGACCTGATCCCTCTCTCCCATAGTTCAGATTCATGTTCCTGAAATAAGAGAAATCCAGAAGCTTACACCTTCTTTTAATTTTGAGCATGAAATTCAGAAAATCAGAATCCCTGTGCCCCTAACTGAGTTGATTAAACATGAAGGGTTCAAGAAATGCTTCTCTGAGATTTTACAGTCTGAGATCTCATGCCTTCCCACAGACTCCATTAATTTGCAAGATGAAAAGCCTACAGTTATTCTAGGTCCTATGGTAGAAGATAGGAATGACTCATCCCCTCCCTTCTACACTTCCTTGTACATACATGAAAAGGTACTGCACAACTGTTTGATGGATTCAGGAGCTTCTCACAACCTCATGCCCAAAACTGTCATGGAAGAATTAGGGCTAGAGGTCACCCGAGCCTATCATGACCTCTATTCCTTCGACTCCAGGAAAGTTCAATGTCTCGGGGTTATCAAAGACCTAGTCGTGACCTTGTTTTAGTTTCCCATGAAAAGTGCGGTCATGGATATTGTAGTGGTTGATGTCCCCCCCAAGTTCGGTATGTTGTTATCAAGATCTTGGATAAAAAGACTGGGAGGAACTTTGCAGATGGACCTCACATATGCTACTATCCCAGTATTTGGCGGAGAACATAGGAGGCTATATATGGAATCCCAGCTGGCCTATATAATCAGTGATGAAACCAATCCCACTAACCATCCCATTTTTGCCTTGAACATTGATTTAGGTTCCAGATTACTGCAACTCACTCATGCTCCCGAGCCTCCTCTTGAACTCAGAGAGAATCCCACCATTCCTCATGACTTTCCTCCCTCCATCACCCCCATCTGGAAAATGTTTTTCGATGGAGCCTGTTCCAGGGAAGGCGCTGGTGCTGGGGTGTTTTTTGTGTTCCCTTCCTAGGAAACCATGTCCCTGTCATATAAGCTGGAGTTTGAGACCACCAACAATGTGGAAGAGTATGAAGCCCCTGTTCTAGGATTGAGAGTTGCAAGGGAAATGGGAATTCAGGAGGTAGGAGTGTTCGGAGATGCGGAGTTGGTGGTCCAATAGATCAGAAACGCTTATCAGGCTAAGCACCCTCAACTCATAAATTACATAAATGAAGTGTGGGACCTAATTGACAATTTCTTCTCAGCCTTCAATATCTCTTTTATTCCAAGGGAGGATAATGATGTGGCCGATTCTTTAGTTGTTTCAGCTACCTAGCAATCACATTGATTTTCTGCATTTCACATTGATTTTCTACCTAGAAATGATGTGGAGGATAATTTTCTGCATTTCACATTGATCATGATCCTGACACGGAAGGTGACCCTCACCCTGAGGTGTTTTTAAATAAAATTGCTAACCACCAGATTACTCAGCTACCTAGCAATCACATTCCAAGGGGACTTATTCCTTTAGAAAGATTGTTCGATGGGAATGATGTGGCAATAAAGGATATATTTTCAGATGAAGATGCTGACACAACCAAGTGCAACATTGGCACACTGGAGGAGCTTAAGTTTGTCAAGTTGTCAAGGAGTTTGACCACAGAACAGAGGGTCGAATATACTGAGTTGCTGAAGGAGTTTGCTGATGTGTTTGCATGGACCTATGAAGACCTCAATACATATGACACATCCATCATTGAACACAAGATCCCACTGAAGGAAGAGGCTAAGCCATTTAGGCAGAAACTAAGATAGATAAATCCCATGTTGCTGCCCGTCATGGAGAAAGAAGTGAAGAAGTTGTTAGAGGCCCAGATCATCGTCCCCTTGAGATATTCCGAATGGGTGGCCAATTTGGTTTTGGTTAGGAAGAAAAGTGGAGAAATCAGGCTTTGTGTCGATATCAGAAACCTGAACAAGAGCTCAAAGAAAGACAATTACCCCCTACCCAACATGGAACACATATTACAAAGGGTAACCAGAGCATCTAGGATCTCCATGATCGATGGTTTCTCTGGCTATAATCAGATATCGATCATGCCTGAAGACAGAGAAAAGACAGCCTTCACCACTCCTTGGGGCACATTCATGTATGCCAAAATGCCATTCGGATTGATGAATGCAGGAGCGACATTTCAGCGAGCCATGGACATAGCCTTCATCGAGGAGAAAGATAAGTTTGTGGTGATCTGTCTGGATGACATAACAGTCTTCTCCAGGTGTGACAAAGAGCACTGCTGTCACCTGAGAAAGGTTTTTTCAAAATGTCGGAGGTTTGGTCTTTCCCTTAATCCAAAGAAATATTTGTTTTCTATGGAGGAGGGGAAGCTATTAGGCCATATAGTATCAGCAGAAGGAGTGAGGATTGATCCTAGCAGAGTGGAGGCAATTCGGACCCTGTCACTTCCCAGATCTAAGAAGGAAGTTCAGGCCTTTCTGGGGAAGATTAATTTTCTGAGGAGATTCATCTCAAATTTTGCTGAGCTGGTGAAGCACATCAAAACCATTCTCAAGAAGGGAAATTAAGTGAAATGGACCGTTGAACCCAAGGAATCTTTTTTCCAAATAAAAAAGGCATTGACTGAGGCACCTATGCTGATTAGTCCTGACTATTCCAAAGATTTCCTAATCTTCTCTTTCACTTCTTTTGATATAGTAGCAGTGGTCTTGTTGCAGAAAAGTGAGGAAGGGCGAGAGCAACCCATTGCCTTCTTCAGCAAGGCATTAAGAGATGCAGAGGTTAGATATGAAATCATGGAGAAGCAGGCCTATGTCTTAGTGAAAGCTCTCAAAGTTTTCAGAGTCTATGTCTTGCACTCAAAAGTGATTGCATACGTTCCTTCAGCCTTTGTGAAAGACATCCTTGTACAGCCTGACATTGATGGGAAGAGGAGTAAATGGATAGCCAAGATCTTGGAATTTGACTTGGAAATAAGGCCTACCAGATTGATCAAGGGTCAAGGCTTAGCCAAGCTGTTGGCTGAAACTAATCGCAAAGATTTGGGGGTGGATTTCGTCAATGCACAATCAAAAAATCAGCAGAATCAGTTGTTCGAAGTAGACCCTCAAACAGAACCCTTGTTGGCTCGATGTCCTTGGTATAAGGATGTCATATATTTTCTACAAGAGTTGTGGCCCCCAGATGGCTTGCAAAGAAACAAAGCAAGAGCTCTGAAGCTCAAGGCTGTCAGATACTGCCTTATCGATCAAATTTTATATTGGAAAGACCCCCTAGGGGTGCTTTTAAAATGCATGGATCCACGAGAGGCCGACATTATCATGGTTGAATTTCACAGCGGTCTATGTGGGGGGCACCATTCCTGGAATACCACAGCCCACAAAATTCTTAGAGCTGGGTATTACTGGCCCACCTTGTTCGTTGATGTTCATAGAGGAGTTAGAGCCTGTATCTCATGCCAAATATTTTCAGGAAAACAACAGCTCAAGTCTCTGCCTTTACAGCCTGTAGTTGTTTCAGGACCTTTCCAGCAATGGGGCCTAGATTTTATTGGAGAAATCCAGCCTGCTTCCAATGGGAAACACAGATGGATCCTGATTGCCACATATTTCTTTACTAAGTGGATTGAAGCTATCCCCACCAAGAGTACTTCCCACAAGGTAATCATTGGATTCCTGGAAGACCTCGTTGTAAGGTTCGGCTGCCTAAGAAAGATTGTTACTGATAACGTAGCCTCTTTCAAGGCTGAGCCATTAGTCAGGTTCTGCGAACAATTTGGGATCAATCTAATTCACTCCACCCCATATTATCCCCAGGGCAATGGTTTAGCAGAATCCTCCAACAAAATCCTAATAAGGATCATCAAAAGATTACTAGAGGACAAAAAAAGGGCATGGAACTCGAAGCTGAAATTCGCTCTATGGGTTGATCGGGTGACCACAAAGAGATCTATAGGCATCTCCCCTTTCCAGTTGGTTTACAGAGAAGAATTTGTTCTCCCGTCTTAGCTGGCTATTCCCATAGCGAAATTCTTCCAGGATTATCAAGAAGAGCCCAATGACATGATCAGAAGAACCCATCAACTGGTAGAGGTCTAGCAGGCCAGAGAGTAGGTAATGATCAAAATTCAGCACCATCAGTAGGCGATCAAGCAAGTTTTTGATAAGAAGGCCAAGAAGGAGGAGTTCCAGATAGGAGACCTGGTACTGAAATGGGATGCTCCTAAGCAGGACAAGGGAAAACATGACAAATTTGAAGCCCTATGGATCGGCCCCTTCAAAATCTCCGAAGTTTTCTCAAATAACACGTACAGGTTGCAAGATTTGGAGGGCGAAGAAGTTTTCAGCAGCCCAGTAAATGGGCATTTTCTTAAAAAAAAAAAATCCTGAGCCTTCTGTGGCTCCTGTGTTTTGTAAATATTGATCTTTTTCGTTCTTTGTTTTTATTGTTTTTATTGTTTCGACTTAGTAAATGACTCCATAGCCCAATAGAAAGGCACTGAAGCTGCAAAATAAGTCCTTAGAGAATCACAAGGATGACTCTATCCCCCATGGAGCCTAATGTTAGTAACATTTCTCGTCTGAAGCACAAGAGCGATCATGTCTGCAAATGGCGCGATGAGCGTCGAGCACAGCTCATAGAAGAAATCCATTTCGGGCCTAAATCAAGCGAGCGAGCAGTCTAATTTCAATGGTCAGGATGCATCCAAAGGATCAGATCAACGGTTGGCGGGAAATCACGATTAGCTAAGCTACGCCGAGGTTGGTGCAATGGATAGATCCCATATCATGTGCATGAATGGATGGCAGTTGTTCATCCCAAAGGACACGTGGCACGAGATCTGGTCACGTCGGCTTTTCAGCAGTCGTGAGTTCAAAGGGTGAAGGTTTTATGTCGTTGTACATATTGAAGCCCCAAACGCCAAAGTGTCGATAGTGCCTAAAGTTGGGCCCACAATATCGAGGGGCAGTCTCAGTCGTCCATCTAAAATGAACACCTGACACGCGATTAGGCTCCTCGCCTTTTTGCCCATCGAGATTTCGAAGCACAAGAAGCAGCGCCCTCATATCCCTGATGCGTGAAGCAACGAGAGCATCCAGGACTTGGGGCCCATAGCATCATCAGGTGAGTTTAGAGCCGTCAGATCTAGGGGGACGCACGTCACCAACTCAAGCCATCTCGATGTTTCGCTCATCGTGATTTCAAGGGACAGGGATCAGCCCCTTCCTATTCACAAATGTCGAAAGCTCCTTTGAGAGTAAACACAGGGTCACGGCCTGTGGTCACCTGGGAAGTAAAAGAGCTGCACAAAGGGGGCCAAAGGCATCGGGTCCAGTCACCGAAAGGTTCATCGTGTTCTCCGGGTGCCATTTGATCCGACCTCAAGCCTGTTTTCGCTTGAAGTAAATGAAGGTAAGAAAGAGTGGTTGAAACCTCCCTTCATGCATTAAGTGCAAGATATGGAGAGCCTGGTCAGCGGTCTGCTCAAGAGGGTCTTGTGTACCATTTTTTCCAAAGAGGCCATGCCTAGTCCTTGACTAGCCAGAGGAGGTATGCACACACTAACTTGGCTCTTAATAACTCAGCTACTCCCCTTACAGGAGCCATGCGCAGTTAAGATGGCATATGATGAAGGATATCTGTTCGAATTTGGCTGAAAGGACACCAAGCCTTGGATGACTGAGCACGCCATTGTTAGGCGAATTTTTTGAGTATATAGACTCAGTCTTTTTATTTTGTAATCTATCGATGGTAGAGCGAGGCTCCCGATTGTAAAGTCTTAGCAGACACTCTAGTGCTCTGGTTGTGCATCTGTATGTAAGATTTCTTGTTTAATGCCAGACAGTCTTTTTGACTCCATCTAATTTTCATCTCATACTGAGAGAGTTCGTGACCAATAGATTCGCATGAATTTATGAAATTATGTTATGATAAAGGATTTTTTGTGGCATCATTGTATTCTTTGGTTTTCTGCGTTTGAATGTAAGAAGATCTTGCGTTTAGATGTTTTCCCCTATAGTCTTTTAGAAACCTGATGTTTATGACAGACCTTTGCATCTCTCTAATACAAGTCTTCCCCCTACTCACCCTTACTACAACTCACTATCTGAAGTTATCTCAGACCTCACTTTCCCATGCACGCCTGGCCTAGTTTCGGAGTTAGAACCACATCGTTCTGAGTTAACTTCCACTCAATCACCCCATTAAACAAATCGTGACATAAACTGATGGGCGTCGGGCTCTGCACCTGCTACAATCCAGGGGTGACATCCGACACTAACATGACCTAAGATTCCTTTGCAACCTAACCCAAACCCAAATAATAAGGCCATTCAGAACATAGACATACATAATGTTCCAGCCTTATCTATTACTCTTATGCCTTGTGATGAAATAAAATCAAGATCAGGGAGAATAGTTGAGCCAATAATTGAAGATGCTCCACCTTCAGAATCATATAAGGAATCAAGGGAGAGACCATCTGCTGATACAGAAGAAATTGACCAACCTATTATAGAATCATTAGACCCACCATTCCCTGAAAGACTGAAAATTACCAAGCCTGTGGAATTACCATCTTTGAATCTCCTAGGAGAATTGCAAAATCTGCACGTTAATATTCCACTACTGCAAGTGATAAGGGATGTCCCTATTTATGCCAAGACTGTGAGGGACCTCTATATCAGAAAACCTGGATGAAAACGTAAAGATCCCCACAAAGTGCATGTAGTGGGAGATTTGTCTGAGATGATGTTAGGAAAAACTCCACCTATTAAATATGGCAACCCAGGAAACCCTACAGTAACTGTTAAAATTGGAAAGACATATATTCCACATGTACTAGTTGACTTAGGGGCGGCAATTAACATCATGCCAATAGAAACTACGCAGTTGCTGCAACTCAGAACACAAATCCGACCTACTCCTACTGTTCTAGAATTAGTTGATCGCTCTACCATGAGACTAGAAGGAGTAATCGATGATTTAGTTATTTTAGTGGACTCATTGGAGTATCCTGCTAATTTTATCGTTTTGCAAACCAAATCCCGTCTGGGAGGACATCCTCTAATTCTGGGATGACCATGGTTAGCTACAACTGATTCTTTCATTGATTTCATATTTGGTTCCATGACCATCTCTGATGGTTATGACACAAAAAAACTTACCCTGTATCCTCATGCTACACCCAGTGCAGAACCTGAAAAATTCTCTATGGATGGACACTGAGGATGGAAGTGCTCTGCCTGTGATAAATATAGGAAAGGCCTTGAGTTTCAAAGATGAGACGGAGGATGAGTTAATCAACTGATTTATTTGTGACCCCTCTGTTGTTACAAATAACACACACCACCGATTGATCAGAGTCTTTGACCCTATTGCCCAGGAAGAAATGAACTCGGAAATGTTCTCAGAAACCACTGACAATCAAATTTATTCAGCTATAACAAAAGTCGTTGTAATAGTGATTGTTGTAACATCAGATGACGAAACAACAACAACTGAATTATTTCCTAGAGTCAGTTCTAAGAGCATCACTATGGAAGTCGAACCTGGAAAAACCTTGAACATCAATCACGATCTCTCCACTACTGAAGCTCGTCGATTGATGAAATTAATGACTGTACATAAAGAAGAATTTGCCTGGGATTACATGGATATGAAAGGCATTCCCTCTGAACTATTCACCCACCATATATACATCAAATAATAATTCCGACCCATTTTCCAACCGCAAAGGAGGATGAACCCAAACCTTAAAGAAATTGCTAAGGTAGAACTTCAGAAACTTCTCAATGCCGGATTCATCTATCCTATATCAGACAGCGAGTGGGTATCACCATTGGTTATTGTGCCTAAAAATAATGGTAATTGGAGAGTGTGTGTGGACTATAGAGCCCTGAATAAGGTCACGCAGAAGGATCATTTCCCCTTGTCATTTATTGATCAGGTTTTAGAAAACCTAGCCAGAATTTTTTTTTTCTTTCCTAGATGGATTCAGTGGCTATATCCAGATACAAATTTCCCCACAGGACCAAGATAAGACCACCTTTACTAGACCTTGGGGTACATTTTCCTACAAGGTTCTCCCATTTGGCTTGTGTAATGCACCAACCACTTTACAGAGAGCTGTGATTGGTATTTTCTCTGATATGGTGAATGACTGTATGGAAATATTCATGGAAGACTTTACACCTTATGGTATTGATTTTGATGAAGCTTTGTCTAATCTGGAAAAATTTCTCAAAAGATGTAGATAGTCTCATCTTTATTTAAGTACAGAAAAGTTCCATATAATGATGCGCGAAGGGGTAGTGCTGGGACACTTCATCTCTTATGCAGGGACATTTCATCTCTTATGGTAGATCCAGCCAAAATCTAGGTAATTTTGGACACTCCAACTCCATCAACTCAGAAAGAGGTAAGAAGTTTTTTAGGGCACGCCAGATATTACAGGAGATTCATTAAAAATTTCTCTAAACTTGCCTCTCCATTGTTTTTTCTACTAACAAAATATGTTGACTTTTGTTGGACTGACAACTGTGAATTGTCTTTTGCAAATCTTAAACAAAAATTGTCCACAGCTCCCATCTTGAGAGGGCCCAATTCGGCTCTGCCTTTTCACATTTCTTCAGATGCCTCAGACACTGCAATTGGTGCAGTACTAGGGCAACAGGAGGACAAATAACCCTACGCTATTTTCTATATCAGCAAGAACATGGCTCCTGCTGAGTT
>ML832202.1:74285-115779 GCA_009831015.1 Picea engelmannii | reverse complement strand
AAAGAACATGCATATACCAAATTCACAGCCGACGCCCAAAAATATTCAACGCAAGCAATGTGTTGACATGAATTTCAAATTATTAAAAACCAATAAATAAATACGATATTATTACTTTTTAATATTTGGTAAGCTAACAATACATAACTTTTTTAATTTATTTTTCTGAAATTAATGTGACATACCTTTACAATAATTTAGCAATTTATTGGTAAATAATTGAAAACCATTTATCATCCAATCTCTACTGGACTTAAATGCTCAATAATTTCAAAAGCTATACTTAATCAAGCAAGAAAGAGTATGCCTCTAAGGCTTAATGGGAGACCCATTATAAGCTCATGATGTCATTTACTCATGAATCACGTGCACATTGATTAGAAAACGTGTAAAAGCACAGCAGTGAAAGCATGCATAATTATGATGTTATTTTAATATTTAATAATTTAATACTTTAAGTATAATACTTAGGAAGGGATTAAACGTGTTCTATTTATTATTATATCAATAATATAATAGAAGATGAATACGTGGATGTGTTATGCCCTTCTACACGCACGACTTACTAAATTTGTTTTAAATATATTATATTATTTGTATTTATTTCATATTATAATTGGTTTCGAATTTGTCCTATGTGCCTGCGTTAGATATCAATCCTATTTCTACATGCTCGTCCCATTAAAGTTAAACGTTTTTTATGTTTTTGGTCTAAATGTTTTAAGTTTTGGTTTTTTTCTTGGGATATTTTTTTGGGATATTCATTAAAATTCGGTGAGAAATTGTTGGATATACAGATTTGAGTGGTTAACTCTGTATAATCCCAAATACCCAAAAGTTCATCACCACATTGAATCCATTTTTACATTCAAAAATACAATTTAAATCACATAAAATTGTAATTATTTATGTAGCCAAATTCCGACAAAAATAATCAAGACCTAAAAAATAACCAAAACATAGAACAATTAAATAACATCCCTGCCACTCCACTCCTTGTATTTTTCCTTCCCATAGTTTGTCCTCTTCGAAACTAGTGCACGCCCAATTGGCTCCTCTCAATACAACGAGTTCATTTATTTCTTGCTCCTCGTAGGCTGGTCCGTCGACTAGCCATTCCTGCTCTTCTCCTTCGAATTTCCAACTTGATCTGCAGCCTACCTTGCATGCCCTAATCGAGTCTTTTTAGTATCTACAATCTTCTACGTTTTTACCCAATGAGACACATTCTATGGTTTCTAATTATGGTTCCAATTTCACTTTAATTTATAATGCTAACTCTAAACAAGATTTAATTTCCAATGACCATTCTAATATCTCTTTACCATCTAATAAAAATCTTGTTTTAATGATAATTCTAGATTGTCATTACCATCTTAGGAAACCTACCTCTATCATTAATACCCTTTCAAATCTTACTACCTTCCATAATTCCTTCCAAAATACCGCTAAGCCTCTTCCATTTCTTATCAGTCTATTGTGGTAAATTTATCGTCAATTGATTTAGATCTTTCTTCCATTTATTTTCTAGAAAAAGGTTTCAATTTTTCCCTTGCTCCCATCAAATTCCCATAGAAGAATTCTATTTTATTGAATCTAAGGGTTGTGTGCACAAAGTTGGTGGAAGAAAAAGTGGCAAGGGGGTTAGCGGGAACGTGTGCGCATTCTCGCAAACGTGCACATATTCCTGATGATATAGGTTTGGAAAAGTCTGAACCTCCACTCAGTTTGCCACGTAGGTTCATTCAAAGACTATTGGCACGATTTGTGCCCATTTGCACACATTGTGCTTGTGTTTTTACCTTCATTGAGAAAATAGAGAGGAACAACAAAGTCAATATATTTCCCTTCATTGAGCAAATAGAGAGTACCAATAAAGTCAAGATCTTTCCACCATGTCCCAATCAAGCTAGGTATGCTTGATTTCTCTTATTTTCCTCCCAATTTAGTAATTTTTACTTTTATTCAATTAATTCAATATATTATAAAAAAATCTAAATTATAGAAATTTGTAATCTTATAGAGACATATCATCTAGAAAATTTAGAGATTTACCTCTTACATCACCTAACATTTCCCCTTTAAAAATAACTATCGAGAATTTACAAGAAATATGATTATTTTATGGTTTTCTATTTATTAAAATATGTATTGATGTTTTTTGTAATTTTCTATTTTAATTTTAAAAACCGACCTAATTTACATGTCATGCCTTATTAAATTGCAACATATATTATAAAATGGAACACAAAGACAATGTAAACATCTCACAAGCAGACCAAGGTGAGGAAAAACTCATCCCACCACAACCACCCAACATAGATACACAAATTGATGAGGGGTTGGTCACATTGAGAACACTTTTAAATGAATTAAGGGGCATGAGAGAACTTAGTAGAGAGTCCTTGGCCACTTCATTGGACGTCATTGTGAGTTCCATTGCAAGTGCCCAAGGAATATTAAATTCTATTTTTCAATACATGGATAGAATGTACAAGTCTTACCATATTGGACTGGATAGAAACCAAGTTAGAGACTTAGGTATTTCAAAACAAGAACTGATGTCTCTTTTTATTGATCCCTAAACTCGACAACAATCACCTATCAACAAGAAATGCATTTGCATTAACTGGTGCATCCACCCACAAATTAGTCAAACCTAGATAGTGATCTAGATTTATGAGCGGAATGAAATGAAACACAGATTTATAACATTAACACAGATATACAGAGAACAATAACAGATATAAAGTGAAACTTAACTTCTATTCAATAAAGAAATATGTTGAAACTGTAAAATGCAAAATAAAACAATCTTGCTCGAATGGTGGTAGCTAATCTTTGAGAAGATATGTGGTGGCTATGCACATTATCCTGAGTGCATTACAATGAGGCCTCTAGGTATTTTTAGCATCAAGAAGTAATAAGAAAAACTTAGACATCCAAAAACCTAACCCTGGGAGATGAAGCACCAAAAATCATGTGGGCCACGATGGGGTAAATTGGTACATCAACTTCTTGGGGTCATAACTTTTGGATACAATATTTGTTTTAGGAAAACGATAGCTTGTTGGAAAGGTCTATCTGAGGACTAAATATTTTTCTATCACAAAGTGACTTTTTTTATGATGTGACTATGGCTAGCCCAAAAAACCTTTTTTAGGACCTGAAAATGACCCTAAAAGTTTAGGACCCAAAAAGATAGAAAAAAAATACTAAGATGAAAATTGTATGTGAGCCAGTTGGAAGAGGTGGGTGTCCACCGATATCCACCTAGATAAATCCTTACCCCTTGGGAAGAAATGGTCTCCATTTCATTCAGTTCCCCCACTAGATGAAGAAATGTCTACTGAATTTGGCCCCGGGTGAGCCACTTTCCTTGGTGCAGGACCTGCCTTGCTTTGACAACACAATAAAGTTGAAGCTTCTATTGGCGAGTGCCCTTGAAATCTGTGTCTACAATATGATCAGTGGATGTTTGTTCCATGCAATCAGGGTTGAGCTCTATCAGTTTCAATTGTTCTTCTATCTCTGAGCTCTCCAATAATGGTGGAAAGTATGGTCGAGGGAGGTCCACATTAAACACTAGGTGCAAGAAAAGGAAGGGAGGAATGTTGAGCTCAAAAGAATTGTCACCCATAGCCTTGGTGATGGTGTAAGGTCCATAGAAGAGTGGAAAAATCTTCCAATGGGGTCTTGTAAGGCATTCTTTCTGCAAATGCACCCAAACTTTATCACCGACCTGAAACTTTTGGGGCACCCAATGTTGATCATGGCGTTATTTTTACTTGGCATTGGACTTCTCCAAAATATCCTAAAATTGTTAGTGAATGTTTTGGATTTGTTCAATGAACTGGGTGGATTTGTCAACTTTGGTTTAATCATGGGATGATTCTGCCTATGTGGATGCAAGGAGTAGTGCAACATCCATGGGACCCAATGGTTGAAATCCCAACCCCACCTGAAAGGGGTTGTGGTCAATTGAGATATGTATGGCTCTGTTGTAACTATGTTGAACATAGAGAAGAATCTCATCCCATGTGTGAATATGCTTGGAATTGTACATGTGTGAGATATGCAATATCATCCTATTGACGACCTTCATTTGGCCATTCATTTGGGGGTGGAAGGTCATGGATTTGGTGAGCTTGGTGTCCAGTCATGACAAGAGGCTAGACCATAATGTGATGAGGAGTCGAATTTCTCAATATGAGATAATGGTTTGTGGTATCCAAAAATGTACCCACACTTGTTCGAATAAGATCTTGGGAGTGGCCTTTGTTTTGATGCTCTTCTTGCAGGTGACCAGAATCACCATCTTCGAAAATCGATCAACAACCACAAAAACATAGTCATTTTCTTGCATGGTTAAAGGAAGGTTGATCCCAATTTTATGAGAAGAACAAAATGAATAAATATTATTAAAATATTATTAACACATAATACCAAAGATATGGTAAAACTAGTTTCCTATTCAATAAGGAAATAAGTTGAAACTGTAAAATGCAGTGGAAAACAAGCTTGTTGGAATGGTGGCGACTTATCACTGAGAAGAGATGTGACGGTTGCGCTCATTCGCAAGAACATGATTAAAATGAGGCTCTGAAGTCATTTTTTTATAATAAACCAGAATGTCACAAAACCTAGACATCCAAAAAATCTAAATCTAGGAGATGAAGCGCCAAAAGTCATGTGGGCCCCGTTTGGGTAAGTTAGTACATCAACTTCCCGAGGTCGTAACTTTTGCATACGATCTCTGATTAGGGTGCACGATAGCTCGTTGGAAAGGTATCATAGAGGATATTCATTTTTGGGGCTCAATCAGAGCCTTTGGCTATCATTAAGAAGATCAATCCCAAAAAACCTTCATTTAGGCCCTCAAAATGGCCCCAAAAGTTAAAAACTGCTAAAAATAGTAAATTATCAAAATTGTCAGAAAACTGTTTTGAGCCAGTTGGAAAAGGTGGGTGGCCACCAATATCCATGTTGGCATAGGGGTAGAACTAAGTTTCAAATCTAACAGCTCACCAACAAATCCTAACTATTGGCCCTTTCGACAACACCTGCGAAGCAGATGCAGTCTCACCCGAAGTAGCAATAGCAAGTTGCAGGAAACATGTGTGTACAACCACAGGAAATGCAAAGTGAATCTAGGACAACAACACACAAAAAACTAAATATATTTTACCACTCTTAAGATTACTTCGCAAGTTATACCTTTGATCTAACACAAAAATGAAATAATAGGATAATAGATAGAAAATAACACAACATCAACCACGAGACAATAAGATATATGTGGTTCACCCTTTCCCTAGGGCTACATCCATAGAACTATGTTTCTTGATATATTGGATGAAAACATATAGTTATATCTGCGAACATAGTTTCAGATCTTTCTCTCTCTTTATCTCTTTATCTCCCCTCCCTGTGCACCCAGCTGCAGGGTTGATATTCGCACCCAGCTGAAGATCTTACAATATAGTCTGAATATTTCTCTCAACAACGATAATAAACAATAACCAATAATGAACAACATACAAACTAGAACTAACTTAGAATGAACCCTCCCAGGTCTTCTAGACCTTTATTTATACATTACATGACTCTCAGAAAACCTTATAACGATGCCTAGGTGTCAAAACCCCAGATCCAAAACCCTAGGTGCCAAAACCCTAGGACCACTTGACTCGTGTTTTAAGGGCTTCACCAGCCTATCCCTCCTTCTTTTCCACAAGGTGTTCCAAAGAACCTGTTGATGTCTTTTTCCTCTTGTTGAGTTGTCCATGATCGGTCTTCTTTGATGCTTTATCTTCCTTGATCTTCTCTTCCAACGACTAGCTTTTCCTTTACTTCTCTCCTTATTTTCTGCTTCTTTAACCAGTTTGACCCTTCATCGGTTTATGTTCCTTCTGCGTAGTTCATACTTCACCTTTCTTCCTTAATCTTCTCTTTCTTACACAAACAAGGGCCAACGGGCCCCCAACACTCACATGTGACTCGTCCAGAGTCACTGCAAGATTGATCCTTCTATTTTACTTCGACTGCATACTGCGCAAAGCAGCCTGTGTTTTCTGCCCTGTCCATCCCTATTGTGTGCAGACTGCATTTTTTGTGTATGGAACCTAGTTTGAACTAAACCTGGTAGCTAGACCCTTCTTCCTTTGCTTTTACTGAGAGCTGCGAGGCATTTGGTTGTCATAATACAATTTCAACCAGCTCCCATTTACCAAACCTTCTTTCCACTGTCTAGTAAGGGTCTTCAACTACGCAACTCCTCCTTCTATAACATATGAAAAATCAAATGGCCCAAGCCAATGTGTCTTGAACTTCCATGGATGCTTCATGAAATTACTATCATATAACAATACCAAATCTCTTTTCTTGAATTCCTTTATCTTGATATGTCTGTCATGGTAAACCTTCTCTCTTTCTTTCTGTACCTGTTGATGAAATCCTGCAATGAACCTGTCTTCCTCCAGTTCTATCAACTGTGCAAGCATGTCTTGAACAATGCCAGTGTCATCCATATATGTGAATACTGCAATTCTTAAACTAGGAACCAAGTATTCCATAGGTACCACTGCTTCCAAGCCATATCGTAACTTAAAGGGAGTTTGTGTTGTCAGCTTCTTGCAAGTAGTTCTATAAGTCCATAATATTGTTGGAATTCTTAAATCCCAATCATCTCTATTGACATTGCAAATCTTAGTCAGCACTGTCTCCAATATCTTATTGTAATATTTGAGTGTGCCATTCTCTTGTGGGTGGTATGGTGCACTCTTCTGATGGTGAACTTCGAACTCCTAAGTCAAGGCTTCAATATTTTTGTGGATGAAATGTCTAGTTATAATATCCTCAAAGATGAACTGCACAATTGTGGTTGCACTACAGTCCTTAACTGCTCTTGTTTTTGCCCATCTGGTCAAATAATCTGTTGCAATGATAATGTATCTTGTGCCCATGCACCTTCCTGGTGGGTTAATAGGTCCCACAAAGTCAATGGACCGTTTCTCGAATACTTGTAATGTTAATTGCGGTGCTAAAGTCATCTCATCCCTTCTAGAAGGATTTTATACTCTTTGACATGCATCGTAAGCTATGTAGTATTCCTTAGCATCCTTATGTAAAGTAGGCCACCAAAGGCCAACTCTGAGAACCTTCTGCATTGTTTCTTTCCTTTCATAGTGTCCTCTTGCGATTCCTTCATGTGCTTCTGCAAGAATCAATGGTATTTATTCCTCCATAATGCATCCCCTCAAGATATCATCTGGTCCCATCTTATAAAACCGTTCATCTATAAGTTGAAAGTCAACAATGCGAACTACCAATTGTTTCTTTTGAATGACTATGTACTCGTGAGGTGCCATTCCTGTGGATGGGAACTGAACTATCTCGATGAAGTGATCATTGACTTTTCTGATGGACAACAACTGTGCATCTGGTAGTGTATCCTCCAGACTAGTAGGTTCCTCTCCATGTTCTAACTTGGATAAGTGGTCAGGCCCTTTATTTATTCTTTCTAGATTGACCACAATCTTAAAGTCATACTCTTGGAATAGTAGTAACCATCTGCATATTCTTCCCCCCAACACTGGCTTTTTGACTAAGTACTTTAATGCAGAGTAATCAATGAACATATTAAAATGTCCTCCCAACAAATAGTGTCTAAACTTCTACAGTGCATAGACCATAGCCAAGCCTTCTCTTTCAGTCGTAGTATAGTTCCTTTCAGCTATAGAAATCTTCCTGCTAGCAAAGGCTATAGGGTGGTCAATGTCTCCTGCACCCGACTGTGCTAAAACTATTCCTAATGCAATTGACGAAGCATCGACATGAACATTGAAATCCTTATTTCAATATGGAAAAACCAAGATTGACGCATTAACCATTTTCTACTTTAGTGTGTCAAAGCTCTGCTATCATTCTTTTGTCCATTGGAACTTACTATCTTTCTTTAGTAGCTTCTCCATAGGTGTTTTTATCTGTGCATAACCCTTAATGAACTTCCTATAGTATCCAGTGTGCCCCAATGCAGTGTGCAGTTTCCTAACCAAAGTAGGAGGAAGTAGATCAACAATGATGGAAATTTTGGAAGGATCCACCAACAACCCCTTATTATACACAATGTGCCCGAGAAACCCTCCAAAGGGTGAAAATAAAATGCATTTTTTCAAATTCAGAGCAATATGACATTGCCTTCACTTATCTAACATCAATCTCAAACATTCAATGTGATATTTCAGTAGGCTAAAGACAGTCCAATCATCAAAATATGCTTCCAAGAACTTGGATAAGAAGTTCGTAAATTCTTCGACCACCACCTTGGAAAATATGGTTGGTGCATTCTTCAAGACAAAAGGCATCACAATGTACTGAAAAGAACCTCATTATGTTGCAAATGTGGTATTATGTTGATCTTCCTTAGCAATTATGATCTAGTGATAACCTGAAAATCCATCTCTGAATGAGTAAACCTCTTGTCCTCCTACATTATCTAGAACTTCATCAGTAAAGGGTCTAGGAAAGGGGTCATGTAGGAATGCATCATTTAGTTTCCTTAAATCTACACAAATTCTGGTTTCTCCTGATTTCTTATCTTGGACCACCATAGGGATGATCCACTCAGATTCTTCAACAGGTTCTATGATTCTTGCTTCCAACATTCTATCCAATTCAATCTTAACTTTCTGCTTGTATTTGGGATTCAGTCTGTAAGGTCTCTGATTGATCGGTCTTTCATCTGGTCTCAGAGGGATCTTCATTTATCCCATTGATCCTTTAATGCCCTTCATATATATGAACTTGGTTGGAAAAAATTCCTTATATTCATGTAATAGCTCTGTGATCTTGCTAATAGTAGCATCATCCCAATAGTCTCCTACATTTTCTAATTTAAGTGTTTTCTGTATTCCAATATTAACCTTCTTTAATTTATTGGGCTATCCAGCAAAGGGTAATTCAATTCCTGGTCCTTCTATGTCTCTTTGTCCCTCAGTTTCTAATATGTTTACATCCCTTGTGTCATCATCCTCATCAAGATTAATATTGTAGCAATCCTGTAACTGCTGAAGAGGAGCAGTCCATTTATCTCTTTCTTGGGTAAAAGGGAGGTTAGGTTCCTCCTCAAAGACCTTTTGTCTTATAATTTGTAACGCCTGATCTACAGTAGGTTACTGAATTTCAAATGAAAACATAGTTATAAAGTTTTGAGTCATTCCATACCAGTTTGTAGTGATGAGACGTAGTTCTTCTTCAATATACCAGTTGATAGGTGTAGTATCCAAGGTGTTAACAAACTTATGCACCCACTATTTTTTAGGAGTGTTTCTCCATGCCTCCTCACAACTTCTCACATGATCCTTAGGAAAACGCTGACATGTATATCGAACTTCGCATTCTTCTGCTTGATCTAAAAAGTTCACTGTCAATAAGGTGTGACATTGTACCCGTTCTACGATGTTCTTCTTGTCTGTTCCCCACCATCTAGCTGGTGTAGCTTTCAAGGCTTCATCTAGTGCCAACATCCTCTATTGCACTAGTACAATTTTTTCAAATTCAACTAGAAATGTCTCTAAATGATTTAGACCATCAAATGTAGGAATATTACTTACTTCTGTTCCAATATAGTGAACTTATTTGGTCAATCTGGCATATTTCCATGTGGAGACTTCATACATTATGTTCTTCCAATTTTCCAGTGCTTCCTCTGAATTTGATGAACATGCACTTTCACTTCACCAACTGAGATTTCCATATGTCGTAGGATTAATGTAATCGTGTTGTCTTGTTGTTAGTTGGTAGATGTTCTCTATTTCATATGCATGGTCTTCTTCCCTGATAGGTTCTATGTATCTGTGACCTTCATCTGGGTCCAGAGGTGCAATGAATTTAATGCCATTACCTTTGAATGCCATTCTTCTCTTCTTTAGGTCAACAACAATAGAATTATTGAAAGCCCAATCAATTCCTAACAATGAACGATAGGGAAATCTATCATCAACAATCTCAATTACTTTAAAGTCTGCAAACGTCCTTACCCCATTGATTTCTATAGGGACATGCTCTAGTCTTCCAAAGGGGCTCACCGCTTGTTGATTAGCCATCTTGATCTTGATAGGAGAGTAAATCAATCTAGGTTTTCCCATCAGTGACCAAGTCTTCTTTGTCATAACATTTACCTTTGATACCAAGTCAAAGACCACATAGTCCATGTTTGATCAGAAAATAGTGGGCTGACTTGTTATGCTATGCAAGCACCCTCTACTTCATAAAAATAAAACTTTACAGGACCTTGCTCCATGTGTTAAAATATGCAAGATAGATTATGTGCCAAGTTTATGATTCTTCTTTTAAATGTTTATGTGTGAGGTCTTTGCAAGATTAAATAAGTTTTTTTCATAAATACAATAGCAAATAATAACTTGCAACAAATAATAACCAACAAACACTCACAACAAGAACATCATGATAAAGGAGTTCACCCCTCTCTGGGCTACATCTCCTTGAGCCTCCATCAATGGACTTGGCTCTCTGGGATTAATTTGTCAAAAATTCTTTTACAAGCTACTACTCAACTCCAATGGAAATTCTGACTGTACCATTGGGATCAAAATACATAAAAACCCCAAAAATGACAAATAGAACTCTGAAAACGGATCATGGCTCATCCAGGCATGACCTCTTCTACATGTGGCCTTAAGCTTCCCTGAGCTTCTCTTTGGAAAAAACACCTGTAAAAGTCCTCAAATAGATATGAAACCTATCCCAAAATGTTCAGAGCATATTAATTAGCCAAAAATGATTATTCAATCACAACAAACAAACATAGGCTCATCTAAACATGACCTCAAACAATGAGGGCTTCAAGCTCCCTAAAGCTTCCTGAAACTTCAATGGTTAAAAACCTACAAAACAAGTCTTCAAATGGCTATAAAAATAGTGCCAATGGATTTAGAATGTCCAAAAACCCCTAGCTGGGCTTATATGGCACCTCATTTGGCCAAAAAATGAAGAAGATAGGCCTCCTGCCATTCTCTTCCTTCAAGCTTGTTGTCTTTGGTTCGCCAAAACACACCTCTGTGTGCTCTAACCAAGAACATGCTCCAAATTCGTGCTAAAACCTAGCACAGGTGCACAACCATATAACCGTGCAAACTTTAGGACGGTTAGGGTGCACCCAACCCCTAACTGCCAAGACCGTGGGCATGTGGTCACCATATGACCTTGTGCTAGCACAAAAGAGGGCTCTGTTTCCAAGGGAGAATGGATACATGACAAGTGGCGGCGTATGGTTTGTATGACTGTTTTAAAAACCAAAAAGTAAACCAATTCCAATCTCCCATGCATTTGTTTTAACGGTGGTCATATTGGTGTACTCCAAAACCATGTGCTAGACCCCGTTTGAAATGTGCGCGCAAGTCAGGGTCATGTGGTATAGAGTGTGTGACCGGGGGCTGGGGCTAAGCCCCAGCCCTATCCGCGCCCAACTCAACACTTAATCAAACTTTAATATATTTGAAACCATATATTTAATAAGTCACATAGTGTGGTGCATTGGCAGGGCAGACTTTGTAAAGATTTTGCATTGTGGTGGAGGTCCAAGGTTCAAATCCCACGGACTCCATAAATTTTTGAACTAACAACCATTGCCAATAATGGAGTTCCACGTGGCAGCCCATGACTGGGCTACGTGGCACCAAAACACTTTCCAAAATGATGTCACGTGTTGGAATGTCATTCGCCCTCAGCTACCAATCCGAAACTGCCACGTCATCATATGCCACTTCAGCGTATAGACGTACGGCCTCTGCCATGTCATCATACGACCTCTACCACGTCAGCCTGTACGAACTGTATGGATTGTACAGTCAACACAATTTTTTTTCCCTGTTTGGCAATTCGAACAGATCGCAATATCTCTCTCATTCGATGTTCGTTTGAACCCAAACGAGTTGTGTTGGGTTCATGACGACGAGGGCTACGTACCCATTCGTTTTGAGGCAATTCCGAGAACTTTGATTTTTGAGCTAAAATTTGACCCCTGGTCCAGATTTTGATCAATGTCATAGTCTCCAATATGAGAACTAACATGTAATTCCTTGTGTGTGCTTGTTTTCCTCAATACTTGATTCACAACTCTACTTAGCATAGGGTCTATTCTCCCAATTTAATATTGTCTTACTAAGTTTTGTAATTCTTGCACAACTTTTTCATCTTTAATAAAATTGATACAAATGTATAAGAAGTCCATGAGCTTGCTTACCTCTTTCCCTTGTCTAGCTAAGAAATACTGATCAAACATTGGTGGCATTTCACATTCCCTTACTTCTGGTTGTACCTTAGGTGAAAAATCTTGCCCTTCTACAAATTCTTTCCTTTCTTATTCAAAAGTATGCCTCTCTCTCCTAGGATCAAACAACTGTTCCTTCTCTGCATCTCTTCTGATCCCTGATCCTTCTGCAATCTTTCCTAGAGTTACCCTGTCTTCTCCTATAACAATGCCTCCTATAGTAATAATAATGACTCTGGGGTCCTCATCGTGAGGTTTTGCTGATATCAATTGGGCTTGTTGGTTTCCACCTCGTCTCTCCTGAAGTTTGGCTAACAATACTGGACACTCTTCGATAACATGATAAAATGAGTTTTAGTAGTTGCAAGTAGCACAAGGGTTCTGAAAATCCCTTGCCAAATGTCTCGGATTTGCACAGTTATAGAAGATGATCCTCCCTCTACCTCCACCCATACCTCCTCCTCATCCTCTTCCTATGAATCCACCATGAGGGTTGATGTTTCCTCTTCATGGGGAGTTGAAATGCACATTATTTCCTTCTTCCTATGTTTCTTCTTGAATCCTATATGTATCCTTTGATATTCCATGCATGAGATCATAATCCCTACAATACTTCTCATCATGCCCCACAGATTTATAGAATGTGTAGTAAAGATTGGTAGCTGTCTGGACATACTTTTTCATATTAAAAAATTCACCAGGGCGATCTCTGGTTCTACATACCTCGCACCAGGGTACAATAGCTTGCTTCAAAGGTCTAGGTACTCCAGAGGCCAAGTATTCATGAAATAGGGGACAATGCTCTTTTTCATGGCCTTCTGATTTAGATTTGATACACTAGATATATTCTCTTTTCTATTTTCCTTTATCTTTCTTCATATCTTCGACATGTAAGGATAAACTAGTTAACTGATTCAATATTTGACTCATACCTGGGCTAGATTCTCCTACAGGGGGTGCTTCTAGTTTCATGGCGATCTCCAATGCTTCAACCTGTGAAGCGACCTTCTGTTGCATTAGAGGAACTCTGATGTGTGGCAGGAGAGCAATGATGAACCATTCTTTATTTTGTTCATCTGGGATATGGAAACTCAAGCGACCTGTCAGAGTCTTAAACCTCTAATCAAACTCTCAAATGGGTTTAGTGACCTTCTTGATTTATTTTAGCTCTGTAATGCACTGCGACTCTGACTTAAGCTTCTTTAATTCCTCACTTAGTGCAGCCTTAATGTCATTCAATGGTTTAGGATGTCCAGGTCCTGAAGAAAACTTCATATACCAGTTTAAAGCATGATCCCTCAAGGTAGTACTAAACTGAGTTCTCTTAACAACTTCGTCAGTGACCTACTTGATGCTCCATACAGCTTCGCATAAGAACCAGTGTTGGTCATGATCTTCAGATCCATCTCCTCTAAAGATGAGTAACCTCATTTCATATGCCATAGATCTTCCTTGGTTTCTTGACTGAGTATGTGCTAAATTGCTTGTAACCATACTCTGATTTCTCTTACTACTCTGGTTACTTAATGATGCTAAAACAACATGGGGAGTAATAGTACTTACTTTGGTAGTAGGCATAGTGCCTGAAGTTTCTGGTTCTTCCTAGTAAATTTTTTCAGTCTGTACTTCCTGTATTCTTGCAGACTCCGAATATTCTTTGTTTGTTAGTTCTGTTTCTTCCCCACTGTATAATCCCTCATCTCCGTAATTCTTCTTAAACAAGTTTGCAAGAGGAACTTCTCTAAATGATCTCCCACTACACGTGTGTCTAGCCTATGTGTCACTGTCGCTATTTGAATTATTGTCCCAACAACAAAACCATTTGTTGGCATAGGGGTAGACCTAGGGTTCAACTCTAACAACACACCAACAAACCCTAACTACTATCCCTTTTGTCAACACCTGCGAAGAAGATGTAGTCTCACCCGAAGTAGCAATAGGGGCTTGCAGGACACAAGTATCTACAACCAAAGGAAATGGAAAGTGAATCCAGGACAACACCACACAACAACCTAGATATATTTTACCACTCTTAAGGTTACTTCGCAAGTTATATCTCTGATCTAACATAACAATGGAATAACAGGATAATAGATATAAAATAACACAACATTAACCACGAGCCAATAAGATATACGCGGTTCACCCTCTCCCTAGGGCTACGTCCACATAACTGTGTTTCTTGATATATTGGATGAAAACATACAGTTCTATCTGCGCACTTAGCTACATATATTTGCCTCTCTTTCTCTCTTTATCTCCTGTCCCTGTGCACTCGGTTGCAGGGTTGATCTTCGCACCTAGATAAAGATCTTACAATATAGTATCAATACTACTCTCAACAACAGTAATCAACAACAACCAACAATGAACAACATATGAACTAGAAACAACTTAGAACGAACCCTCCTAGGTATTCTAGACCTTTATTTATACATTACATGACTCTCAGACAACCTTAGACCGATTCTTAGGTGTCAAAACCATAGATCCAAAACCCTAGGTCCACTTGACCTCTGTTTTAAGGGCTTCGCCATCCTATCCTTCCTTCTTTTCCATGAGGTGCTCCAAAGCACCCGTTGATGTCTTTTTCTACTTTCAAAGGTTTCCATGATCTGTCTTATTTGATGCTTTACCTTCCCTGATATTCTCTTCCAACTATTATCTTTTCTTTTACTTTGCTCCTTCTTTTATGCTTCTTTAACCACTTCAACCCTTCCTCGGTTTATGTGCCTTCTGTGCAGTTCGTACTTTGCCTTTCTTTCTTAATATTCTCTTTCTTACATAAACAAGGGCCAATAATTCACCTGGATCAATATTCCCTCCTTACAAAGCAATGGTATCCATTGCATTGAGTTACCCCATCAGATGAGGAAATTTCTGTTGAATTTGGCTCTGGGTGAGCCACTTCCCTTGGTGTAGGATTTTCCCTGCTTTGATGACTTGATAAAGATGGATCCTTTGTTGTCGAATGCCCTTTATTTGCGTGTCCAAAATCTGATCACTGGATGCCTATTGCATGCATTCAAGGTTGAGCTTTTTTGGTTTCGACTTCTCTGCTATCTATGATGCATCCAATAATGGTGGGAAATATGGCCGAAGGAGAGCCATGGTGAAGACTGGGTGTAGGACAAGGAAAGTGGGAATGTTGAGCTCAAAAGAATTGTCACCCACAACTTTAGTGATGGTGTACACCCCATAGTGGAGTGGGCGAAGCTTCTTATGGGGCCCTATAAGGCGTTCTTTTTGCAATTGCAACCAAACTTTGTCACCCACCTGAAACTTATGTGGCACCCGATGTTGATCATGGCATTTCTTATACTTGGAATTAGACTTCTGTAAATATCCTGAACTTGTTGGTGGATGTGCTGGATTCTCTCAATGATCTGGGTGGCTTTGTCAGCTTCTAGTGGAGCAGGGGAAGAGTCGGTCAAGGTGGTCGCCAAGGGTAGTGAAACATCCATGGGGCCCAATGGTTGGAATCCCAACCCCACCTGAAAGGGGATGTGGCTAGTTGAACTATGTAGGGATCAGTTGTAATTATGGTGGATATAGAGAAGAATCTCATCCCATGTGCAAGGGTTTTCTAAATTGTACATGCATAGGATATGTACGATAATTCGATTGATAACCTTAGTTTGGCCATCTGTTTGTGGGTGGAAGGCAATGGATTTGGTGATCTTGGTATCCGATAGTGACCAGAGGCTCAAAAAAAATGTGTTGATGAACCGAATGTAATGGTATGAGATAATGGTTTGTGCAATCCCAAAATGTACCAATACTCATTCAAAGAATAGCTTGGAAGTTTCCTTTGCAGTGATGTTCTTCTTGCGGGTGGCTACAATCGCCATCTTGGAAAAGCGATCAACAACCAAAAAATCACAGTCATTTCCCCTCTTCGTGGACAGGAGGCTGGACATATAGTCCATTGACATGGATTTCCACGGCCTGTCAGGAGTAGGAAAAGGGGTGTATAGACCTTATTTCTTTGTGTTTGGTTTGGCAATAGCACGGGCGGTGCAAGACCTGATATACTTGTCGATATCCTATCGAAGTTTCTACCAGTAGAAATGTTTTTGCAACATTGCCACTATCTTTTCTATGCCAAAGTGTCCTTCCACCCGACTGCAATGATATTCCAAAATCAGCTTCACGTGCTCGCTTTATGGAACACAAAGATGGCCTAGATGACACAACAACCCATCCTGAAGATGGAAATTAGCGACCACTGAGTTGGCGCCCAACATTTGGTAGGTGGTGGAGAAGTCAGGGTCTATATCATAGAGGTGGGAACATCCGAATGTCTTGTGGCCACAAGATTCTAGCACCGTGGTGACTATCATGAATGGAGGTCGAATGAGGAAATCAAAAAATTGATTGGTACTTCCTATTTTATACTTGATGTTGAGGTGGAATTGTTGTAAGTATGTGGACCACTTATGATGGCGGTCATTCTACAATTTTCCTTGGGTCTGCATGAAATGTACTGGCTTATGATCAGTGTGGATGATTGTCTCCTTCCCAAGAATGTAATGTCTCCAATGGTGTCAGACTTGCACAATGGAATACATTTCTTTGTCGTAATTAGGGTACTTACAGACAACATATGATAGTGTCTCACTATGATATACCATAGGGTGGTCATTTTAAGTGAGAACAATGCCCACAACATAGCTTGAATCATCTGTCTTGATCTCAGAGGGATGTTACAGGTTGGGTAATGAAAGTACTGGGGATGAGCACAAACGATTCTTAAATTCCTCGAAGGATTGTTGTTGGGACATGACCCACACAATTGTTTCCTTACTTCCACCCCTAGTTAATTGGCTGAGGGCCAATGCAATATGAGAGAATCCAACATGAACCTACGATAGAAATTTGCGAGGCCCAAGAAGATCTGAAGTTTAGTGAATGTGGTTGGGGCTAGCCAGTCATAGATGACCTAGATATTGGCTGGATCCACATGCACACCATGTTGATCAATGATGTAGCCTAAGTAATGGACCATGTCCATGCCGAAGGATCATTTTTCCAAGTTTTCATATAGTTTGTGCTATCGTAGGGTGTGCAGAACCTACTAAATATGCTGCAAGTGTTCCGCTCAAGTATTGATTTAGATGAGGATGTCATCCAAATACACCACTACTAAAGTGTTGGTGAAAGGTCCTAGGATATTGTCCATAATCCTTATAAAAGTTGTTGGATCATTTTTCAAACCAAAGGGCATGACCAACCATTCAAAAAGACCTTTTTTTTACTTGAAGGGGGTCTTCCATACATCTGTCTGTTCTATTGGGACCTGTTGGTATCCAGCCTTTAGATCAATATTACTTAAGTATTTGGCCCCAGTGAGATGATCAAGGAGGTCGTCGTTTCAGGGAATTGGTTACCGGTTTCAGACTATGATTTTATTCAGGGCCCGGTAATCAAAGCAGATTCACCAGGTCCCATATTTCTTCTGCACCAGCATGATTGGGCTCCCACAAGGAGATGATCTAGGATGGAATTTCCCCTTGTGGAGCAGTTCTAGGATTTGCCTCTTGATCTCCTCGTTTTCTAACAAAGAGCGGTGGTATATTGGCCCATTGGGTAGTGGTGTGCCTAGGGTCATATCGATGGGATGCTTGACCTAGTAGTGAAGATTTACCCCGGTAAGAGAAGAGAAGATATTTGAGAATTCTTCCACAACCTTATCCACTTGCTTATGTTGTGTGGAGATATCGGTCGCGGAGGCCCTAGATGTTGTTGTGATCTTTCTCTCACTCTTAGAGTGAATCACAAAGAAGACAAATTTCTCTATCTAAGAGATGACCTTCCTGCATTGCTTGGCAGAGATCAAGGAAATAACACTAGGAGGGATTGCCTCAGGTATCCTGTACAATTTCTTTTTCAAACTAATAATAACATTATGAGGCCTAGACCCAAATACAGTGTGACATTTCCATAAATAAGGTTGGTATTTTTCCAGAGTCTGTACTTAAGGCTAAAAAGTACAAGTTCTAGGCATGCAAAATTGAGTAAAAGATAAAAAGGGAGAAAATCAACCTTTGGGAAAAAGGAAGCTAAGGCTGATTTCTAAGTTGTCTCTACCTCGCTTCCAAACATTCATGGCTGCTATATCCCATTCAATTGCAGCCCATGAACGTTTGAGTTCGACCCGAGTGATGGTGGTTTTAAGTATGGTGTCAAATAGGTTCAAAGCGATGTTGGTTTGATCCGATAGGCTGGGTTCAATGTTGGACTGTCTTGCAAAGGGCACAGTCATGGAGGAACAAAAAATGAAAATAAAGTTAGAGGTTTAAAATGCCACTTCAAAACCTTTTTTTGTTTTAACCGTATAAAAGAGAACTTTCAAAATCCGATGTTAAAGATAGAACACAAACCAAAGGCCTTCTCCCATAACTGAGTTAACTTTTAAAGAATCATGTATGAAATGTGAGAAAACATTAAGCAGTTGACAATGCGAGGCTCCTATCAAGGGAGAATCTCTCCCTACAAACAGAAGAAGAAAAAAGGCAAGAAGTAATCTGACAAAGCATAAATTATAGAGATCTAAAAAGTTCACAGGTCTTGTACCTGTTGATAGTCGATATAGAGGAAAAACTACAAGTGATTAAACGACTAAAAGTTGGTCACCATAGTAGAAGTTGCACTAAATTGTAGCTAAGTATTCACCATAAATATATATGCAAAATGAAACTTAATATAAGATAAGAGAGAAAACAAAACTCATAACTAAGTCTTCACGAAATCAGGAATCTTCGGATTGCTTTGTATTAATTTTCAAAAGGAGGAAAGTCTCTATTACAATCGGCCAAGAAAGGTCCAGCCTCCCTTTTTTCACTTCAAAATGCATATTTATACAAACTTCTAAACATTCGAATCTCAATCGTTCCAGGAGTTTTCGGTTACAAAATGGGAAATTTAAGTGTTTAGATTCTTTGTCTTTGTCCTCCTTCATGCGGGTAGTTCACCTTCCTTTCTTTACTCTTTGGGTACTAAATTTAGAACAGGCAGACACTTGTCATTATTTCGCACCGGAAACCTGCCCTTTCGCCTGCTTGGTGCAAGTGATGCACCTCTCCACCAACTGGGCTATCAACCTAGAAGGCTCTGCTTGGTTGTTTTCCTCAAAAGTGTAACAATCCTTCGCTAGCTGTGGCAACCTTCCCCCTACATGTCAGTCTTCAGTGATAATAGAACATAACTATACACTTGGTTTTATTAGCCATTTATACACTTGGACTATATCAATCTGGCTTATTTGTGATATTTCAGCCTGCTCTTTTTCCTCATTCTCCTTGAAATTGAGCAGGTGCTTGGCTATATTGATCTGGCCCAGTGTCCCAGTTTTGCTTTCCCTATCGAGAGCTAACGAACTTTCATTTATCAAGCCGAAAGTTTCTTCACAAGAGTTTCTCATTTCTTTTTCTTGTTGTTTGCTTTCGGATATATTAAGCTCCCATGCCTTTAGCAAGATATTACCTCTGGTTTTCTCTGGGATGGAAAGCCTGGAACTACTGACCATTTCCTTTCTCATCGCGGATATAATAGTGTCTTGGAAAGTGACCCGAGCCACCCCAAATTCTCCTTCTCTCAAATAAATGTCTTCCAATACTTGGTCAATGGTCTGGCAATGGTTCTAGATGGCCTCCACTTTAGAAAGTAAATCTTGCTGAACTATTGACACTCTTTTTCAGATTTCAATGGCTTGGGATTTGAATATCCCGATATCTATAACCTGGCTCTCGGTAGAATTCAACTTTACCTGTAACTACCTGATCAGTTCTTCTTGTTGGCTTACCTAAGCTTGGTTGGTTTGGGTCGACTAATGTATTTTCTCGAGATTGGATCTGAGACGCTCGATTTCCCTTTGATCGACTTCTCTGGCTTGCTTTAGATCTGTTTTCACTTGATCTCTATCATTTACCTCTACTGTAGCTAGCTTAGACTCCAATGTTCTGATCAAATGGTTCTTCCGCTTTAACTATTCTTTTAGAGATCCGACGGAAAATTGGTTGGCTGTAGCGAAATCCCCCAACATCCATTCTATCTGTGTGGTGAATTCCTCCTTTTTCATGGCCTTCCCATTGGCTAGGATTTTAAAATTTTTGGCTATTGTGCCTGCTTCTCGATAAATCTCTTGCTTCACAATGATCTTTCTCTTCTTATCGAAGAAGAACTCATTCAGAGGAAAATATTCTATGGTAATGGGTGTTAGATCTTCATCGAAAATCCATCTCGTGTCTGGGGTCCCCTTTGTAGACTATAGGGGAGTGATAGAAGCGATGGGACTATCGATTTCCTTGGATGGTTTCTGGGGGATAACAATCATGTATGGCTTGCTCGATGTGGGTGATGGCGTGACACTTAGCCCTTGTAGTAGTACTTCTTCTTGGCTCTGGACTGACTCACCTGGTGCAACCACTTCTGGGCTTCCTTCCTCTGGGTTGGGGATCTCAAATTCCTATTCTAGGTTCCTGGTTTCTTCTGTCTTTTCCTAATTTTCCTCTCGGTCAAGACCTTAATCCTTTGGGTCCTTGGCTTCTGTCTACTATATATCTATGGTCTGTGGGTTCTTACCTTGTAAAACTGGGGAAAGATAGCTCCGCCGATGTTCCTAAAACTTGAGAAGATTGACCTTATCTCCAGGCGACAGGGCTTGAATTTGGCTTAGGACCTCGGCATAGGATCTTGCACCTCGAAAGATGTTTTCATGAGGCGAGTGCTCATGTTCGTATCTTTTCAGGCCACAACTCACAACCTTATGTGGGTCATGTTTCTTGAACTCAATGTGGACCAATTTAAATTTCTCCAACGTCGTAGACTCAACTTCGGCCTGTCCGAAATATAATAAAGAATATGTGTCAAAATGAATGGGGAAGGGCGGTCATACCTTATTCGAAAAACCTTTAAGTTATTTTCTTATGCCATCGAGCACAGTTTTCCTGGCGATTTCATGGAATACCAGCTTATCTGACATGAATAGTGGTAGAGAATATGGGGGAATAGAGGCACCAACAAAACGTGATGTATGAAAATTTCACTTCTACATACCAGTCAGCCACACTACTCAAGTTGACGGTGATGCTATCTGAAATCTTGGGCGGTGGGTTACCAAAGATGGAGACATGCATCGGTACCATTACCCAATTGAAAATATCTTATATGAATTATGTGGCCTTATCCTCCCAAAGTTGTGAATTATAGACATGAATAGGTTTAGCATTAGATGGAGTCTAACTCCAGCTCATTAGAGGGAAAGGCATCATGAAACAAATAACATCCATGATGTAGGAAAACATGAAAAATGAAGTTGCTTTCCCACTCACCTTCTACGCTCGATATTCGGTAATTCGATGGGTTAGACTCTCTCACAACAGTTTGGCCCAGTCAAATGAAAAACCTTCAGCAACTGTATAAATCAGAGGCACCCACGAGAGGAGAAAATGTGTGGTGTCCTCTCTCCCATACAACCTACAGGCCATCATTGCTATATACCTGAATGGCATCTCTAAAGAGGAGATTGAATAAATACTATTAGAATTTGCCCTGAATTTTGCAGGGTGCGAAACCCAATCCTTGATCAGATCGAGCAAGGTTCTGCCATATTGCTCGCATTCCTTCTCCTTGAAACCTTCCAGAAACTCGGCATTGTATGAAAAGTTGGTGTGGGTGACAAATGATACATTTCCTGCAAATGTTTTGGTCTAAAAGTCCCAATCGTCACCTTCTGCTCGCTAATAATAGTTCTTGTCAGGATATCCACATGGTCTAGTGCCCATATGATCATATCATAATAGGGGAGGAGCCGTGGTCTTTCCACTATTTTGTGCATTTCTGCCTAAATGACGATTTTGTAATTGGTGGTGAAATCATCCTTCTCATTATCGCTAGAATCAATTGAACAATTCACCGATTCGGACTGAAGAATGTCGGAGATGTATGTCTAGGTTTTGACATTATTAGTACTTCAAAGTGAAGTATTAGAAACAGCATATGAGTCCTGACCTAAACTCTCGGCAGTAGCCTTGGATGCTTTTCGTGGAGCCATGATAGAAAACTCTATGTTTAGATCTCCTGTAGTAAGAATTGTAAACATAGAAAGAAGTTATCCTGATGAAAAAACAACTCTACGTGCAAAATAGAAATAAAATTGAACAAATAAAATAAACTCCCTCGCTTTAATATTTAAACTTTCTGTGAGTCCTTTCTGACAGAATGGTCAAATCATTTAGTGGAAAGATTTAGGTGTGAACCGAGATCTTATTTTCCATTAACTCATCAAGATTCAAATCAATGCCATAAATGCTTAAAAGATTTGTGATAATAAAGAAAAAACAGAAACATTCAAAAATCTCATCTATAGACTGCATACATTAAAGGTCCTTTAAGGCATTAATTAATTTAGTTAATTCCCTTAACTTTTTTCTTTCAACCCTCGAACCTCTTTTTGACGTTCGGTGTCTCAGATAATTTTGTTCCTAGTCTTGGAGTCCAAAATACCCAAAATCGCGATGGCGCGATCTAATTAAAAAATCGTGATCTGACTTAAGTTCTTAACTAACCCATGTTTAGTTAATAAAAATCATGATTTCGTGACTCAGGGATATGAAGGTAGAGTTTTTTGGGAGAGTGATCGCCAAGTTACGAAACCCTAACAATGCTTAACTAGGGTTTAAAGTGACTTACCCTTGACACTAACCTGGGTGAACTTTTGAAACCGTTTTGCGAATTCACATATCGGAGTTTGGAAACCTTACGACTTGTAACTCCCGAAGGGCGATAGTGCGAGGTAATAAAAGTGATAGAATCACTTAATGGTTAGGCGAAGGTGACTTAGGACTATAACGGCTATCGCCAGTTTGCATGTCCGGGTAAACTTTTTATTGCAAGAATTATATTTCAACCACTTGTAAAAGGTGGCTCCAACATAGGCTCCAGCTAGGGATCCCGTCTTCCTGCGGGATGGGAAGAATAGTAGACCATGTGCCTATATTGGGTAAATGGAGTTATTGGTTTCTTTTTGCAAAACTTGTTTTAGGAAGGGGATACAGAGGGAAAAATAAATTTTGTCTTTACCTCTGAAAATCTTTTCAACATTCAATTGCGTTCTAAACTCAGCTATAGCCCTTTCGATGAATTTATCCTTCTCGATACTTAATTCAGGTCTTCTTTAAGATAATCAAAACATTCCTAGGCAATTCAACAGATCGTGTGGGTTTTGGCTTGCATCAAACGAAGTAAATTCTGTGATTTTAATCTAGGAGTCTTGTCTGAACTTGGGGTGCAGATCCGGTTTCGAAAAGGTTGATTACCAGAGTAGAATGGAATTTATGTATGACATCCCTACATATATCTTAGATATTGCTTCACTTCCAGCGAGCCTGTTCAATACCCCGGTGAAGTTATCTGGCCCTTTTTACTGAATTTCCTTTCACCACTTCGAATCATAATTGTGTATTTAAATGTTGAGACGAGAGCAATCATTTATGAATTTCCTTTCATTGTATCCTTAGACTAGATGGGGGCAATCAAATGTGAGTTTCCTTTGACCATCTGTCTTATATTTTACTTTTTAAAGCATGAAGTGGGGGAAATCAGTTTGTATAAGGCATACTAGGGATGATATTTGTTTAATATTCACCGTGGTGGTTTGTCAACTTGCTTTGATTACTCGGGACCAACCTTCTCTTAACTTTCAAAACACCTTAGCCCATAGGGAAAATGGGAAAAAATACTTCCAGGGGTCTTCCTTCGAGCAAGCCTCAATCCTTCAAACACTGTTAAAAAACCTAGAAGAGTCAGGTTCAACCTACGCATAACTTTGTTTAGTAGGAGACTGAGGAGTTTATGAGCATCAACTTACTTTCCAAGGTCTGTTTTCCAACTTCCAAATATAAAACGTCACCTCTTCTTCCCCTGTAGGAAACACGAAAAGGTGTCTGGTTTTTAAGAAGGTAAATCTGGGGATAGAAAAAGGGCAATGGAGAAAGGCCTGGATTTCAAAATATAGAGGTCATGGATTAAACCTGACTCTTGGAACCCTTTCTCAGAGACGCTTTACTCCCTCTACTTATTTTAATTACCTCTTATCTTTATCCGGGTGAAACTTTTAGGACCCAGAGTAAGAAGTCGTTCTTTTAATGACATATCAGGCGAAAACAACATACTTATGGGACCGTCATGGCACTTTAGAAATACTTGTTTTAAAAACAGACATCTCCAGAACTTGTACCTTTGCCTTACCATTTTGTTCTCTTCTAAAATAACGGAAAAAAATTTCTATCACCTGTTTTTGGCGAATTGATTCTTTGATATATGACCGTCTATTTATTCCTTTCTCTCATTTGGGCTGGAAGCCAGGATCCTACAAGGGAGAAACATGAAGAGTATTAGGGATATAAAGGAATTGAATGCGTTGAAAATTTCATATCCATACTTCTAGAAAAACACTGACCTATTTTATTTGTGATGAAAGTAGACTTACCAAAGAAAAATTGTGAAATAAAAAACAAACACAAACCAATATATGCAGTGGAAATTTTGGAAACCATTTATTGCATATAGTGTTGTAAAAAACACCCATTGATAGGGGCGTTGAGGAGTTTACCATCCAAATTCTCTAATAGAAAAGAATTTTTCCCTTCAGGAGCTATGACCTTGAACGGTCTGTACCAGATATGATTGAATTTACCATGTTTTGTCGAGTCTTCCCTCCTAGCATCCCATTTCAAAACCAAGTCACCGGGGATAAATTATCTATCCTTGGCCTTACGATTGAATAGCGCTTTCATGTTGTCCTGGTATTTCTGCAGCCTTTCATCCACTTCAGCCATGTGTTGTTGAACTTCAATCAACTGGTTTAATCTTCTCGTGACATGATTTGGTTCTTCTTTTTCATCTTGCCAAAGTTTCATTACGGGAAGCACTAGATTTATATGTAATACAATGTCGGTCCCATATACCATTTGGAAAGGAGAAGTGCTGATAGGTTTTTTTGTACCTATCCAATTCGCCCACAAAGCGTATTTCAAATGCACATGCCAAGATTTTTTGTTTTCGCTCAACACTTTCTTGATTATAGCGATTAGGCTCTTGTTTGAAGACTCAGCTAGCCCATTTCCTTGGGGGTAATATGATGTGGAATGACCGAGCATGATATTGTACTTTTGGAAAAATCTAACCATAGCCATAGATTTAAATGATTGGGCATTATCTGTGAATATCTTTCGGGGGTAGCCAAATCTAGACACAATGTTCTCTTCTAGGAAATCCATTACCACCGAATTCGTTTCCTTTCTAGTTGGAATAGCCTCCACCCATTTGGTGAAGTAATCTGTAGCAGTCATGATCCGTTTGTGTTGAGCGCTAGAATGAGGGTTAATTTCACCAATAAAATCTAGTCCCCATTGTTTAAAAGGGGCTTCCGTTTTGACCGGAACCAACGGTAGCACTGGGAGTTTGTGCTTGTTTGGGAACAATTGGCAAGGGTTACAGGTTCTGAATTTGGCATTGACGTCTGGGAATAGCTTGGGCCAATAATATCCTGCTCTCAGGATCTTATAATTCATTTCCCTCCAGGCATGATGTCCTCCACACACTCCTTCATGAAATTCGTTTATGACCTTCTATGTTTCTGATTCAACTAAACAAACCAACAAGAAGCCTAGTGGGTCTTTCCAATATGATTAGATTACGGATATACAATACTTCACCGCATACAACTTTAGCGTCCTGGATTTAGATGGGGATAAGTCACTCGGGCATTTCAAGATCAGCAGGTAGGACACTATGTCTTTATACCAATCTGACGAGTCACACTTCTCTTCGATTATGATGGCAGTTATTTGTTCATCGAGCTCGTTCATGTCCACACACTCTTCACATCCTTGTAGGCCATTTATCCCAAGGGCTCTGAAATTGGATTTGGCTAAGAGCTTAGCCAAACCTTGTCCCTTTACTAGTCTCGTCAATTTTATCTCCAGGTCAAATTCTTGAATTTTAGCAAGTCACCATCCCCTTTTACCATCACCGTTGGACTGAACCAAAATGTATTTTACGAAACTAGTGGGTACGTAGGCAATTACCTTGGAATGTAACATGTAGGTTTTGAAATCCTTTAACACCTTCACCATAGCATACGCTTTCTTTTCCATTATATCATATCTGAGTTAAACGTCTCTAAGACTTTTTCTAAAAAAGGCTATTGGTTGCTCGAAACCTTCTTCATTTTTCTGGAGGAGTACCACAACAAATGTGTGTTCAGAGGTGAATGAGAAAATTAGAAACTCCATTAGATAATCAGGGCTTTCTAGTACGGGTGCCTCTCTTATAACCTTCTTGATGCATGAAAATGATGCTTTGGCTTTTGTTGTCCATTTCACTTCGCTGTTCTTATTTAGCATATCTGTGATCAACTTCACAATTTCAACAAAGTTTGGGATAAATCTCCTCAAAACATTTATTTTTCCTAAGAATGACTGAATCGCATTTACATTCCTAGGGATATTTATTGTGTCTATAGCTTCAACTCTTTTAGGATCAATTTTAATTCCATCTCAAGACACAATATGGCCCAAGACTTTACCTTCTTACATAGAAAAGTGAGACTTTTTGGGGTTTAAGGACAAACCAAACCTATGACATTTCTCAAACGTCTACTTGAGATGTATCAGATGATCTTCATTGGATTCAGAAAAGACAGTTAGATCATCAAGATATATAACCACAAATTTGTCCCTTTCGCCGATGAAAGCGATATCCATATCATGTTGGAAAGTAGCACCTGCATTCATTAAATCAAAAGGCATCTTGTCATACATAAATGTACCCCAAGGGGTGGTGAAGGTTGTTTTTTCTTTATCGTGCTCATTGGTAGCAATTTGATTGTACCCCGAAAAATCATCGATCATCGACATCCTATTTGCCCCAACTACTTTTTCTAAAATGTGATCCATTTTGGGTAGAGGGTAATTATCTTTAAGGGATGATTTATTTAGATTTCTAAAATCAACACATAGTTTGATCTCTCCATTTTTCTTTCTAACCAGGACCAGGTTTTCTACCCAATCAGAGTATCTTAGTGGTACGATTATTTTTGCGTCTAGGAGATTTTTGACTTCCCTTTCGAATACGGGCAATAAAATAGGATTAATTTATTTGAGTTTTTGTCTAAAAGGTTTGACACTAGGCTTTAGGGGTATCTTTTGTTCAATCACAGTGGTGTCGTAGGTTCTTATCTCTTCATACGACCAAGCAAAAACATCTTTATACTGCTTGGGTAGATCAACATATTTACTTTTTGTCTCAGGAGGGAGATACTTTGATATTTTTACTATCCTAGGCTCCTCTTTGGTTCCTATGTTGCAGTCTTCAACCTCTTCTGGTTGGGGTTGCAAAGTATATTTTAAGGGCATATCATTTTGGTCGAATAGTCTCTCTAGAGGGATTAGTCCCTTTGGAATCTGATTGTTCTTTAAAACCAACATGCGATGATTAGCGATCTTTTTATGGAACCCCTAAGGATCCTCTCCCTCTTGCATGATCCATGTGTGGTCATTTTGGTTTTCTTGGTCAATGTGAGTTTCAGCGAAGTCGTCCACCATTTCGAGGAACTTCCTGATTTGTTCTTCATCCTCAAACACTTGCCAGTGTTGTATGTTGCTTGGTATGGAAGGTTTGTTCCTCACTTCTATGTGGTACCTTAGTTTGAAATATGTAGGTGGGGGGAAACGTTGAGTTTGCTTTGGCTAATGAATCGGCTTGCAGGTTTTCAGCGCATGGGATAAAATGAACATTTACCAACGAGAAGAAGTTTTCTATTAAATCCCAGGCACAATTCCTGTAAGATCTCAATCTTGGGTGTTTGGCCTGGTATTGCCAATTTATCTGTTTCACTATCAACTCTGCGTCTCCGTAGACTTCCAAGTTATTTATGTTCAGCTTCCTGGTAGCTTCTAACCCTAAGACTAGAGCCTCATACTCACATACATTATTGGTGTAGTCTATATCCCACTAAATCCTTTAAGAGAAAGGAATAAGAAATTCATTTTCAGGTGGTACAAACAATACTCCTGCGCCTGCTCCTTCATATGATAAGGCACCATAAAAAAACATTTTCCAAATTCCAATGCTATACATATTTTCGTCTATCTTTCCTGATTCATTTTCATCTATGTAATTCTCTTCTGTACAACTATTTACACCATCATCAAAAGACAAAATGCAATTCCCTAGATCTTGATCGGAAATATAAACAGGGAAATTGTTAGGATTATGTGGGTCACTCACTATGTATGCTAGCCTCATTTCCCTGTATAGCTGAGTAAGTTGTCCACCAAACACAGGAATTATGGAGTAGGTCATGTATAATTGAAGAGACCCCCCAATTTTGTCTCCCCATGACCTAGATAGTAGCAAACCATATTTCGGAGGTATATCGACGATAACTACATCCATCAGGATGCTTTTCACCGGAACCTGTGCAAGAGTGACTACTAAATCTTTTATCATACCCATGCACTTAACTCTCCTTGAATCGAAAGAGTAGAGATCTCCATAAGGCATGGTCATCTCGAGGCCTAGTCTATCCATAATAGACTTGGGAATCACATTATTTGAGGCTCTAGAGTCTAGCATGCAGTTATGCAACAGTCGATCATGCACATTTAGGGTAATATAGAAGGGAGTGAAGGTGTCCCTGGGACCCTTGAAATGTGGACCAAAAGTGATATTAGGCTTATCATCCTCCAAATTTATCACGTCAGAGTGACTTTCTAGATCCAAAAAATCCATCATTTTGGTTATCTGTTTTCGAAACACAGGATTCTTTGCTAATTTGAATAGAGGGATCGGTATTTTGATCTTATTTATCTCATTCTCAAGGCTAAAACCTCCCCCACCTTTGTCTGCTTCTCTAGTTTAAACCTTGGACTCTTTCTTTCCTAATTGATTTGTTTGTGTTGATTTATTTTTCGTGAGTTTATTTATCGGTGTATGTGTTTCGGCTGTCTTAGTTTTTTTTGCTTGGGTCTCAGCCTCCTTTACTTTGGGATTCTGTGCATCTACCCCTTTTATTTTTCTATTAGGCATGTCGTTCTATTTTGGGGCAGGATCATATATTTCACCTCTAGGAAGAATTTTCTTGCGTTGAGGAGTCGACACTAGTTTGTTTTTAGGCCTCAAGTTGTACTTATGTTGGACCTCAGCCATTATAGAATCGACCATTTCTTGATAGACAGAAACCTCAGTGTTGTTTATGTCATCATGTTTATTTGACAATTGCTCTGTGTTCAAGGAATTCTCGTAATCTTCTTTAGTTAAATGAGTCTATGTGCATTCATCAACCAAATTGTTTATGTCTTCTTCCAGATCCTCGAACTCTTGCAGATCGTTTCCTCCTATAAAATTTTCATTTTTAAAGGAGTTTGGATTTTCTGGTCTTCATTTTTAATCTGTCTTTGTTGATTTTGAGGGTTGGGGTTTCTTATAAATTCCCTCTTAATGAATTGATCTACCTTAGATTGATCTAGCTTCATTCTATAAATCTTATTTGATAGCTCTTTAATTATCCTAGCCGTATCATCCATTTTATCATCTGAGGATCTACTAGGTCCTGAGGGTGCAACTTGTTCCCTAAAACGTTTGGTTTCTCAGTTTCCTGTTTCTACTTTTGTTTTCAATTTTCCAGAGGCCATCATGTTAAATTCAATCTCTATGGCATCATATTGCATTCGAGTCAGGGTATCCCCTCTCCTTTCTCTCAACAGAAGTGCAAAATCAGGTTCGAAAGCTCCAACAAAGGTTACCTTGGTTGTGGGTTGGGATGGTTTAACTTCGACCAGGATTTTATTATATAACTTGTTAAACCTTTGAATGAATTCCATAATAGTTTCTGAATTTGTTTTTCTTAAAGACCCGAAATCGGTCAAATAGTACAAATGGTCTTTTCTTTCACCCCATTTCCTAAGAAAAGCATCTTATAGGGCATCATAGGATAATATCGAACCTGCAGGTAGACTTTGAAACCAGGTTCGTACCTATCTTTCGAAGGTCTGAAAAAATAACCTCGAATATAGGTCTTTATGTTCGAGACCTAGGATATCTGTGAACTGATCAAACAAATTTATATGCTCGGCCGCGGTCAAGTCCCCTTCCCCTGTAAATTTAGGTAAGTTTTTCATGTAGTTTTCAGGGAGGTCGTGAAGAGGGATAGGCAGGACCAGTGGCACATATCTGGCAGCTACTTTTGTGAAAACCCTGGGAGGCGAGGGCGGCCCTTGGCCCCCCACCTCCTCTTCCTAGAGCCCCTCCACCTCCTCCTCCCAAAACCCCTCCATATCCCCCTCCAGCAGTCGCCATCGATACTAATGGATAGGAAAACAGTGCATTATACAGAGGGTTCTAGAACACTAAAAGTGAATCTTTATCCTCTTCGAGAGATGAGAAAACTGAAGAAGGGTGAAAAAAGATGTGAGGGCTTGGTTCCTCAGATTTGCAAGAGATGTAATTAGGGGAACCTGCGGGCATATAATCTGATTCTATGGTATACTCCTCGAGACTCGGTGAGGTCAAGAAATCTAACTGAAGAGTCAGCGAGATATCGATCGCTGTTAAATTTACTGAGGGATTTTCACCTTTATGAATGTCGGAAGTTGTCGGATGAATTTCATTTTTAATTTCGGGGAGAGATAATGTTGGGTTGAGGATTTTAGGGGGGGGTTCATGTGAATTTAGAGGTTCAAAAGGAATCTTAGCTTTGGTTTTTGTGTGCCTAAGCTGGTAGACCGCAGTGGTTAGCTTAAGGGAACCTCTTGTTTTCAGTATTCTTTTGGGATCGGAAACGGGCGTGGTTTGTTTACCATCCAGGTTTTGTCTGGTGTTCCTTCTACCGGATGCCAGCTTACTTAAACGTGGAGTCACCAAGTGAATTATAAAAGAAAAATCATTTAGAAGGTGTTCACCCTTTGTTCACCATCAAAGGGTAGAAACTTGCAAAAATGTTGTTCTCCCAGGGAAAAGGTTTCATAACTTCGGTCCCCGACAACGGCACCAGAAAGATGTTGTTCTAGAGTCTGTACTTAAGGATAAAAAGTATAGGGTCTAGGCATCTGAAAGTGAGTAAGAGATAAAAAGGGGAAAAATCAACCATTGGGAAAAAGGAAGCTAAGGCTGATTTCTAAGTTGTCTCTTCCTCGCTTCCAAATGTTCCTGGATGCTTATATCCTATTCAATTGCGGCCCATGAACGTTCGAGTTCAACCCGGGTGATGGCGGTTTTAAGTATGGTATCAAATGGGCTTAAAGAAATGTTGGTTTGATTCGATAGGCTAGGTTCAATGTTGGGATGTATTGCAAAGGGCACAGTCATGGAGGAATAGAAAATGAAAAGAAAGTTCGAGGTTTAAAATGCCACATCAAAACCTTTTTTTTTTTTTTTTTAACCGTAGAAAAGAGAACTTTCGAAATCCGATGTTAAAGATAGAACACAAACCAAAGGCCTTCCCCCATAACTAAGTTAAATTTTAGAGAATCATGTATGAAATGTGAGAAAACATTAAGTAGTCGACAATGTGAGGCTCCTATCAAGGGAGAATCTCGCCCTGCAAACAGAAGAAGAAAAAAGGCAAGAAGTAATCTGATGAAGCATAAAATATAGAGATCTAAAAAGTTCACAGGTCTTGTACCTGCTGATAGCCGATACAGAGGAAAAACCACAAGTGATGAGACGACTAAAAGTTTGTCACCACAGTAGAAGTTGCACTAAATTGTAGCTAAGCATTCATCAAAAATATATATGCGAAATGAAACTTAATATAAGATAACAGAGAAAACAAAACTCATAACTCAGTATTCATGGAATCAGGAATCTTTGGATTGCTTTGTATTAATTTTCAAAAGGAAGAAAGTCTCTATTACAATCGACCAAGAAAGGTCTAGCCCCCCCTTTTTCACTTCAAAATGCATATTTATAAAAACTTCTAAACATTTAGATCTCAATCGTTCCAGGAGTTTTTGGTTACAAAATGGGAAATTTAAGCGTTTCACTTCTTTGTATTTGTCCTCCTTCATGCAGGTAGAGCACCTTCCTTTCTTTACTCTTCGGATACTAAAAATAGAACAGGCAGACACTTGCCATTATTTGGCACCGGAAACCTGCCCCTTTGTCTGCTTGGTGCAAGTGACGCACCTCTCCACCAACTGGGCTATCAACCTGGAAGGATCTTCTTGGTTGTTTTCCTCAAAAGCGTAACAATTCTTTTCTAGTTGTGGCAATCTTCCCCCTACTTGTCGTTCTTCAATGATGATAGAACATAACTGTACACTTGGTTTTATTATCCATTTATCCACTTGGACTATATCAGTCTAGCTTATCTGTGATATTTCAGCCTACTATTTTTCCTCATTCTCCTTGATATTGAGCAGGTGCTTGGCTACATCGATGTGGCCCAGTGTCCCAACGCTTCTTTCCCTATCGAGATCCAATGAAATTTCATTATCAAGCTGAAAGTTTCTTCACAAGAGTTTCTCATTTCTTTTTCTTATTGTCTTCTTTCGGATATATTACGCTCCCATGCCTTCAACAAGATATTACCTTTGGTTTTCTCTCGGATGGAAAGCCTGGAACTACTGACCATTTCTTTTCTCATTGCGGCTATAACAACCTCTTGAAAAGAGACCCGAACCGCCCCAACTTCTCTTTCTCTCAAAGAAATGTCTTCCAATACTTGGTCAATGGTCTGGCAATGGTTCTGGATGGCCTCCACTTTAGCAAGTAAATCTTGCTGAACTACTGACACTCTTTTTCATATTTCAATGGCTTGGGATTTGAATATCCTGATATCTATAACCTGACTCTCGACATAATTCAACTTTACCTGTAACTGTCTGATGAGTTTTTCTTGTTGGCTTACCCGAGCTTGGATGGTCTAGTCCACTGATGTATTTTCTCGAGATCAAATCTGAGCCACTTGATTTCCCTTTGATCGGCTGGTCTGGCTTGCTCTAGATCTATGTTCACCTTATCTCTAGCATTTTCCTCTGCTATAGCTAGCTTAGCCTCCAATGTTCTGGTCAAATGCTTCTTCCTCTTTAATTGTTCTTTTAGAGATCGAAAGAAAATTGATTGGCTATAGCAAAAGCCCCCAACGTCCCTGCTATCTGGGTGGCAAATTCCTCCTTTTTCATGGCCTTCTCGTCTGCTAGGATTTTGAATTTTTTGGCTACTATGCCCACTTCTCGGTAAAGCTCTTGCTTCACAATGACCTTTCTCTTCTTATTGAATAAGAACTTGTTTGGAGGAAACTCTTCTATGCTAATGTGTGTTAGTTGTTCGCCGAAAATACATCCCACGTTGGGGGTCCCCTTTGTAGACTATAGGGGAGTGATAGAAGCGATGGGACTATCGATTTCCTTGGATGGTTTCTGTGGGATAAAAATCGTGTCTGGATTGCTCAATGCGGGCGATGGCATGATACTTACCCCTTGTGGGAGTACTTCTACTTGGCTCTGGACCAACTCGCTCGGTGCAACTGCTTCTGGGCTTCCTTCCTCTGGGTTGGGGATCTCGGCTTCCTGTTCTGGGTTCCCAGTTTCTTTTGTATTTTCCTGATTTTCCCCCAAGTCAAGACCTGAATCCTTTGGGTCCTTGGCATCCATCTGCTATATATCTATGGTCCATGGGTTCTTACCCTATAAAACAGGGGGAAGAAATCTTTGTCGATGTTCCTGAAACTTGAGAAGATCGACCTTATCTCTAGGCAATAGGGCTTGAATCTGGCTTAGGACCTCGGCATAGGATCTCGCACCTCGGAAGATTCCATCATGATGCAAGTGCTCATGTTTGTATCTTTTCAAGCCACAAATCTCCATGTGATTACTCATGAGCTTATGTGGGTCGTGTTTCCTAAACTCGATGTGGACCAATTTAAATTCCTCCAAGGTCATATCCTTAGCTTTGGCATGTCCGAAATCTAATAAAGAATATGTATCAAAATGAATGGGGAAGGGCGACAATACCTTCTTCGAAAAACCTTTAAGTTCTTTTCTTATGCCACCGAGCATGGTTTCCCGGGAAATTTCACAACATACTATCTTATCTGGCATGAATAGTGGTAGAGCATATGGGGGAACAGAGGTGCCGAAAACCCTGATGTATGAAAATTCCGCTTCTACATACCAGTCAACCACACTACTCAAGTTGGCGGCGATGCTATCTGAAATCCTGGGTGGTGGGTTACCGAAGATGGAGACATGCATCGATACCATTACCCAATTGAAAATATTGTATATGAATTCTATGGCCTTATCCTCCCAAATTTTTGAATGATAGATATGAATAGGCTCAGCATTAGATGGATTCCAACTCCAACTCATTAGAGGGAAATGCGTCATGAAAAAAATATCATCCATGATGTACGCGAACATGAAAAACGAGGCTGCTTTCCCACTCTCCTTCTTCCCTCAATATTCGGTAATTCGATGGGGTAGACTGTTTGACAACAGTTTGGCCCAGTCAGATGAAAAAACTTTAGTGAATATATAAATCAGAGGCACCCACGGGGGGAGAAAATGTGTGGTGTCCTCCCTCCCATACAAACTAAAGGCCATCATTGCTATATACCTGAATGGCAGCTCTAAAGAGGAGATTGAATAAATACCATTAGAATCTGCCATGAATTTTGCGGGGTGAGAAACTCAATCCTTGATCAGCTCGGGCAAGGTTCTGCCATATTGCTCGCATTCCTTCTCCTTTAAACCTTCCAGAAACTCGGCATTGTATGCAAAATTCGGTGTGGGTGACAACTGATACATTGCCTGCAAATGTTCTGGTCTAAAAGTCCCAATCGTCACCTTCTGCTCACTGATAATAGTTATGGTCAAGATATCCACATGGTCTAGCACCCATTTGATCATATCATAATAGGGGAGGAGCCATGGTCTTGCTGTTATTTTGTGCATTTCTGCCTGAATGATGATTTTGTATCTGGTGGCCAAATCATCCTTATCATTATCGCTGGAATCATTTGAACAATTCACCGATTTGGACTGAAGAATGTTGGAGATGTATGTCCAGGTTTTGACATTAGTAATACTTCGGGGTGAAGTATCGGAAATAACATTTGAGCCCTGACCTGAACTCTCGAAAGATGACTTGGACGCTTTTCGTGGAGCCACGATAGAAAAATCTGTGTTTAGATCTCCTGTAGTAAGAATTGTAAACAAAGAAATAAGTTATCCCGATGAAAAAACAACTCTGCGTGCAAAATAGAAATAAAATTGAACAAATAAAAGAAACTCCCTTGCTTTAATCTTTCAACTTTGTGTGATTCCTTGGTGACAGAATGGTCAAATCGTTTAATGGAAATATTTAGGCGTGAAACAAGATCTTATTTTCCATTAACTCATCAAGATTCAAATCAATGCCATAATTGCTTAAAATATTTTTGATAATTAAGAAAAAGTGGAAACATTCAAAAATCTCATCTGTAGGCTGCATATGTTAAAGGTCCTTTAAGACATTAATTAATTTAGTTAATTCCCTTAACTTTTTACTTTCAACCCTTGAAACCTCTTTTCAGCGTTCGATGTCTTGGATAATTTCGTTCCTAGTCTTGGAGTCCAAAATACCTGAAATCGCGATGGCGCGATCTAGTTAAAAAATTGTGATCTGACTTAAGTTCTTAACTAACCCATGTTTAGTTAATAAAAATCACGATTTTGTGACTCGGGGCTACAAAGGTAGAGTTTTTTTGGAGAGCGATCGTCGAGTTGTGAAACCCTAATAGTTCTTAACTAGGGTTTAAAGTGACTTACCCCTGACACTAACCTGGGTGAACTTTTGAAACCATTTCGCGACTTCACATATCGGAGTTTGGAAACCTTGCGACTTGTAACTCTCAAAGAAATATAGCACGAGGTAATAAAAGTGATATACTCGCTTAATGGTTAGGCGACGGTGACTTAGGACTATAATGGCTATCGCCACTTTGCATGTCAGGGTAAACTTTTGATTGCAAGAATTATATTTCAACCACTTGTAAAAGGTGGCTCAAAATAACATTACAAACTTTGAGTGGAGAAACATCACACAATACCTCATCTTTGAAGGTCTTGATGTCGTATGACTGTCGACATTGTTCGTTGACACAGAGATTGCTTCCTTGGTGGAGCCATCCAATGGTGTAGGGTTATGGGTGTGGTGTTGTTGGTAGGGCCAACTTCTTGATGACCTCTTCTGAGATGAAGTGCAACAGGGTGCCTTTCACCCACATATGTGAATGGAAGAGGCACTCACCTTCTTCTGTCTCATGTGGTTCACTAGGCTAGAGATTGGTGGTATTAATGGTGGAAATGGGTTCTGTGTCAATGATATTTCTTCTGCTTTCTAGTTCTAAATCAGACTCAGAACCCACATCTGATTTAGAGGCTTTCATTTCATCCACCAACAACTAATTTGAGAGGAAATCAATAGTGTTATGACAAGGGCTCTTATGGAAGTGACACCACTTCCCAGTATCTCTCTTTGTCTTTCCGCTGTCCTTCTTTGCTTGAGAATGGGAATGGGTTTCTTGATACTATCCATATTTTCTCTGTCCTTTTTTATGTGGGTTGGGGCCGCCCTTTCCTGGATTTTGCTGTGAGGGGTTCCCGGTCCCAAATTTCTGCATATTTTGTTTGAGCTTCTGCTCGATTTTGACAACATATCGATAGGATGTGCCCAAGGATGAGATGTCCAGAAATTACATTTCGGTCTATATGTATATATGCAGAGAACCGTGATGCTTGAGAAAAAAATGTCGTTCTGAATCTTTGATACCTAGCTTGGTGTGCAAGGTATGGAAGATATTTTTGAAATTTAGCACTGCTTGTTCTCTTTCTTGCCGCAGTGTGGTCCATTTGGTATACAAGTCATCATAACTTCCAAAAGGGTAGTATTGTTCCCTAATGGGATCCTTGAAGGATTTCCAGGTGGATGTGACTATAAATAATGAGGTTTTCTCTATTTCCTTTTCTCATATAAAGTTTCCCACTAATCGTTGACATGGGGAACGACTTTGAGGAGCACAAAAGTAATCTTTTCTCTATTCGAAAAGTTATGGACAAAAAAATACCCTTCTAGTAGATTCAACCACTTGTCTACATCATCTTCTTCTATAGGACCTTCAAATATAGGAATATCAAAGTTTATTTGTACCTTGAAGGGGGAAGCACCTCCACTTGAGGAATATGTGTTGCATGTTGGTAGCCGCCGAAGGATTTCTGTGAAACTATCCATCATCTTATTCCTTTGTTGCATGAGGGCTTCCTCAAGAATTTTTTTTAAAGGATATCATGTCCTGTCATATTTATTTTCTCTTTCCATGAGAGGTCGTTTGGGCATGAAAGAGATTTTTTCCTCAAGAGAAACAAGCTCGAGACCCAATTCTTTGTACCATGACCTCATTGGGGACATGTATTAAGACGACAAGGAGAAGACCTCTCTCATACTACTAATCCCAATTTTATGAGAAGAAAGAAATGAATACTTATTATTAAAATATTCTTAACACATAATAACAGAGATATAGTAAAATTGGTTTTCTATTCAATAAGGAAATAAGTTGAAACTATAAAATGCAGTGGAAAACAAGCTTGTTGGAATGGTGGAAACTTATCTTTGAGAAGATATGTGACAATTGCACTCATTTGCAAGAAGATGATTAAAATGAGTCTCTGAAGAAATTTTTTAGAATAAAATAAAATTTCACAAACCCTAGACATCCAAAAAACCTAAACCTGGTAGATGAAGCACCAAAAGTCATGTGGGTCCTGTTTGGGTAAGCTATTACATGAACTTCCTGGGGTCGTAACGTTTGCATACAATCTTTATTTGGGGCGCACGGTAGCTCATTGGAAAGGTATCATCGAGGAGATTAATTTTGGGGGCCCAATCAAAGCCATTGGATATCATTGAGAATATCGATCCCAAAAATCCTTCATTTAGGCCCTCAAAATGGCCTCGGAAGTTAAAAACTGCTAAAAAGAGTAAATTACCAAAATTGCCAGAAAATTGTTTTGAGCCAGTTGGAAAAGGTGGGTGGCCACTGATATCCACTTGGATCAATAATACCTCCTTAGGAATAAATAGTATCCATTGTGTTTATTTCCTACATCAGATGAGGATTTTTCTGTTGAATTTGGCCCCGGGTGAGCCACTTGCCTTGGTGTAGGAGCTACCTTGCTTTGACGAATTGATAAAGATGGATCCTTTGTTTTCGAGTGCCTTTGATATGTGTGTCCAAAATTTTATCATTGGATGCCTATTTCATGTAGTCAGGGTTGATCTCTGTTGGTGTCAACTGCTCTGCTATCTCTAAGTTGTCCAATAATGGTGGGAAATATGGTCGAAGGAGAGCCACGTTGAATACTTGGTGCAGGCCAAGGAAAGGGGGGATGTTGAGCTCAAAATAATTGTCACCCACAACCTTAGTGATGGTGTACGACCCATAACAGAGTGGGATAAGATTTCGATTGGGCCCTGTAAGGCTCTCTTTCTGCAAGTGAAACCAAAATTTTTCTCCCTCCTGAAACTTATCTGGCACCTGATGTTGATCATGTCGCTGCTTTTACTTGGAATTAGACTTATGTAGAATATAATGAACCTGTTGGTGATGTTGGATCCTCTCAATGAAACAGGTGGCATTTTTATCTTCTGGTGGAGCAGGGGACGAGTCATCTAAGGTGGTTTCCAGGGGTAGTGCAACATCCATGGGGCCCAATGGTTGGAATCCCAACCCCACATGAAAGGGTTTGTGGCCAGTTGAGCTATGTAGGGATTGGTTGTAGCTATGTTGGACATAGGGAAGACTCTCATCCCATGTGCGGGGGTGTTTTGAATTGTACATGTGCAGGATATGTATGATCATTCGATTGACGACTTCATTTTTTCCATCTGTATGGGGGTGGAAAGCAGTGGATTTGGCGAGATTGGTATTCAATAGTGAACAGAGGCTCGACTAGAATGTGTTGAGGAACCAACTGTCATGGTATGAGATAATGGTTTGTGGGATCCAAAAATGTACCCATACTCGTTCAAAGAAGATATTGGAAGTGGCTTATGTTGTGATGTTCTTCTTGCAAGAGGCTAGAATCACCATCTTGGAAAAGAAATCAAAAACCATAAAAACACATTCATTTCCCCTATTGGTGGATGTGAGACCCAAAATGTAGTTCATTGACACAGATTCCCACAACTTGCTAGGAGTAGGAAGAGGGTTGTACATGCCATATTTATTTATGGTCGGTTTTTCAATAGCACAGGTGAAGCAAGACCTGATATACCTTTTGACATCATGTCGAAGTTTTGACAAGCATAAATGTTTCTACAGCACTACCACTATCTTTTCAATGCAAAAGTGTCCTTCCACCCGACTGTAGTGAGATTCCCTAATCATCTTCTCACACTCTCTTGATGGAATGCAAAGATGTCCCAAACATCACAACAAATCATTCTGAATATGGAAATTAGCGGCCACTAAGTTGGCACCCAACATTTTGTAGGTGGTGGAGAAGTCATGTATGTCTCGTAGAGGTGGGGCCATCCAGAGGTCTTGTGGCTGCAAGAGTCTAGCACCGTGGTGAGTGTCATGACTAAAGGTCAGATGAGGCAATCAACAACTTAGTTGGTACTTCATGTTGAGGTGGAATTGTTATAATTATGTGGACCACTTCGATTGGTGGTCATTCTGCAACTTACCTTGGGTCTGCATGAATTCTAGTGGCTTTTGATCAGTGTGGATGACTTTATTCTTCCCAAGAATGTATGATCCAGATTATTTTCGGCATATAATGAGATTGGATATATAATAAATAAATGCACAGAGATATCGCAGATGTTCAATAATATAACATAAATGTATCAAAGATGCAACCATAAACATAGATGTGTAGTAACACATGATTTCTATTAATGAAATAAATGTACAGAGAATGTAAAAATACAGAGTGAAAGACTCACTAGAATGGTGGCAGCTTATCTCTAAGAAGAGATGTGACGGCTACTCGCATTCATAAGAAGATGATTAAAATGAGGCTCTGAAGGCCTTTTTACAATAAGCAGGAATTCCAAAAACCTTAGACATCCAAAAACATAACCCTAGGAGATGAAGCGCCAAAAGTCATGTGGGCCCCATTTGGGTAAGTGAGTACATCAACTTCCCTGGGTCGTAACTTTTGCATACGATCTCCGTTTTAGGTGTGTGATAGCTAGTTGGAAAGGTATCATCGAGGAGATTCATTTTTAGGGCTCAATTATGCCTTTTTCTATCATTAAGAACCTCAATATTGAAAAACCTTCATTTGGATTGTCAAAATGGCCCTGGAAGTTAAAACTTGCTAAAAATAGTAAATTGCCAAAATTGCCAGAAAACTATTTTGAGCCATTTGGAAAAGGTGGGTGGCCACCAATATCCACTTGGATCAATGTAATGTCTCCAGTGGAGGCAGGATTGCACAATGGAGTACATTTCTTTATCATAAGTCAGGTACTTATGTACAACATCTGCTAGTGTCTCACTATGATATTCCACAGGGTGATCGTGTTAAGTGAGAAAGACACCCACAACATAGTCTGAAGAATCTATCTCGATATCAAAGAGATGTTGAAAATCTGATAATGAAATTATTGGTGATGAGAAAAAATGATTCTTCAAGTCCTCAAAGTCTTATTGTTGGGACAAGCCTCACACAAATTTTTCCTTACTGCCACCCTTGGTTACTTGGTTGAGGGCCCATGCGATATGAGAGAATCCCAACACAAACTTGGGATAGAAATTGGCGAGGCCCAAGAAGCTCTGAAGTTCAGTGAGTGTAGTTGGGGTTGGCTAGTCATGGATGACCTAGATATTGGCTAGATCCACATGCACACTATGTTGATCAACAATATATCCTAAGTAATGGACCATGTCCATGCCGAAAGAGCATTTTTCCAAGTTTTCATATAGTTTGTGTTGCTGCGGGGTGTGTAAAACATATTGAATATGCTGCAAGTGTTTCATCCAAGTCTTGTTGTAGATGAGCATGTCATCCAGATACACCACTAGGAAAGTATTGGTGAAATTTCATAGGATATCATACATCATACTCATAAAATTTGTTGGAGCATTTGTCAAACCAAAGGGCATGACCAACCATTCAAAAAGACCTTCTTTTGACTTGAAGG